>VZSF01011151.1:775824-839483 GCA_013398295.1 Chionis minor
TCGGTTGGGCGGGCCGGGCCGGGCCGGGGCGTGAGGCGGCGGCGCGGCGAAAACGCGGCCCCCCCACGGGTGGGTGGCGGCGGCGGCGGCGATGAAATTCCCGGGCTCCGTCCTGGTCTCCCTCGTCCTCTTCGTGTCCGAGACGGCGGCGGCGCTGTGCCTGAGCGGGGCGTACCGCGCGGCGGGGGACCGCATGTGGCAGTGGCTGACGCTGCTCTTCGCCCTGCTGCCCTGCGCCCTGGTGCAGCTCAGCCTGGTCTTCATCCACCGCGATGTCAGCCGCGACCGCCCGCTGGTGCTGCTGCTGCACCTCCTGCAGCTGGGGCCCCTCGTCAGGTCGGTGAGTCCCGCCCCGCCCTGCCGTGTCCTGCCCTGTCCCCTCCCGCCCCGCCGCCCCTCGCCTCCTCCGGGCGCCCGCTGCAGCACCGGCATTTTATTTTGGTGGCGGTGCCGGGCGGCGGCGGCGTTGGCTCCGCAGCGGCGTTAGCCGCGGTCAGGTCCTTCCCGGTGCCGCGGGGAGGGATGGTTTCCTCGGTAAAGGTCCCCGCAGCCCGGGGCGCGGCGCTTCCCGACCTTCGTCTCCCGGCGCCGGGCCTCGGAGACGGCGGGTTGAGCCCCGCGGCACGGCCTGCGCCCCCCGCCGCCCCCCCTCCGCCCGGCGGCGGCTCCCGCGCTTCTCCTCCGCCCGTGTCGGGGTTTTCCAGAGGGTCGTGTCCGTTGGCGGCTGGTTCTCCCGTCCCGCAGCGCCTTACTCCGGGGTTACTTCCAAAAGTAGAAGACTTGCTCAGTCGGTAGTTCAAAGGTGGTACCCAAGTGGTACCTGTCCCCTCCACGCACCTTGTGGTGCTGGTGATGCTTCCGTCTTGGCTCTTCTCTCCGAAAGTCAGCTTCTTGCCCCAAATTGCTTTGAGGATTTTTATTGGTTTTTTTTCCTTTCCGACCTCGGTTCAACTTCTGACTGAAAATGTGGCATGGCCTTAGGGGCCCTAGGTAACAACAAACCCACCAAACCAAACCATAGATGAAAAGTTACAGGGGTGGCGTAACCCTGTGACAAAATGTTTGCTGGGGGGGATTTCGTTTTAAGTTTACGCTCGAATCTTTTCTTCAAAAAGAAAGAGAATTAAATAGGCTAGAAGTGTCCCCGGCTACTTGAAATCCCTGGACAGTGTGGAAAAGTAAGATTTGTTCGTACTACTGAGGGTGAGCAGTGTGGATGTTACAAAACATCTTACACTTGAAAACCATTGAATCACTCTATAACCTCTGTATTTCTTTGTTTTGTTACTATTTTAAAGATATTTAAGTTCTGGCTTAACAATGAAGTTCTTGAAAAGCTCTGACTTTCTCAAAGCTAGAAACAAAATACTTCGGTGTTCTTTGGAAAACAAGAGTGGAACCGAAGACAAAGCAACTACCAAAATAAAAATTATGTTTGTCATTCTAAAGCAATTACTTGAGGTCAAACAAGGAAAGAATGTCACGTCAAGCTGCAAGATGTGAAAAAGCAAACAAAGGATGTAAGCAACGCCAACAAATTAAAGGATTTTCTTTCTAATTAGCTGGAAGAGACATAGGCTTCTGCTTTGACCTTAACCAGCAAGCATGATTTCGCTTTCTCTTTCTTCCTCAACATCAGGTTTATCTGTTTACAACACAAGTCTCATCTTGTGCAGAACACGCTTTCTGCTGTGTTGATGAGTTCCCAGCTGCAGTTGCTGCTGTAAAACTAGTGGGCGTATGGAAGCTCCCTCTCTCCCTCTCTCCCTCTCTCCCTGATGCTGCAGTGCAGGAGTGTGTCACCAGCTCTGCGCTTCTGCCTTTCTCAAAGATTTACAAACCTGGCGTTTCCAGGAGGTTTGAAGATGCTCTGGAAGTGTTGCAGCATGGCTGTGCCACGGTCCCCATGGCATCGTTTACGCAGTGATGCATGTTACCGTCTCTCTAGACCCAGGATAACCGGCATTATAATTACTAATAAAAAGACAGTAGTACATTCATGCCATCTGGAAAACTTAGTTCCTGCCAGAGGCTGGAAGGACTCTACAAATTAAGGGGGAGAGTTTCATAGAAAACAAATCTCTCTTTAGATTGAGGGAAATGTGTCTATTTGTGGGATACAGTACAGAAGTGTGAGAAGGCAAAGTCCAAGACGGGCATTAAAGGTCTTTTTTATTTTTTCCCTTCCTTACCTTCTTGTCCACTGCTACACTACACAGTGTTGTATCTGTCAGAAGAGGAAACCATTCACTTCCCATCAGGTGTAGATCTGTACTCTGAAAGTTGGGATGTTTTCAGCATGTGAAATACCTTACTTTTCCCCACTGTGCACAGGAGGCTTTCTGTCGTGCGTGGACTGGAATACGCACAGTTCTGTGTCCCATCCTTTTAGGCAAACCTCTGCTCCTTTGCACCAGAGAGTCCTCCTGCCGTTGCTCATCTGCTTCCCCAGTATGAAGCCTCACTCCATCCCCTGTGTTCGATCTCTCTTACATCTCGCTGACAAAAATTAGGTCAGGTTGGACACACAGACAGTAGAGCCGTCCCAGGCTCTGCCCGCTTGCAGCATCAGAATGAAATGTTGAAGAGTCTTCAGGCTGTGAGAGATGTCCTGCTTCAACAGAGGGCAGCCTGCTTTAGCTGGCTTTAAAAAAGCTGGCACTGGCTTTTTAACCATCTCTGCTGGATTTGTGACATGATACAGGACAGTTAGTATTTCTCTGTTCAGGCTCAAATACAACCAGTGTACTGCTTTACCGACAGCCTGTGTATGTTGTGTGAGCTTTCTTCGTCATCCTAAAAGCTAGACATCTTTCTCCCCTTCTTTTTCCTTTAAAAAGTTAAGTTTAAATGTTGGGGAATGGTTTGGAAACATCTTGGCAGGGAAGGAGAGTATTTAGCTTTGCAAGCCAAGTGATCCAGCCTATTTTGAATCCTCTATGTGACAGGGAAAAAAAGTACATCCTCTTATAAAACCTTCTTGCATACTACCACCTTCCCCAAACACCCACACTCCACCTGTTCGGGAGGCACTCGCTGTCCTGCCGCCACCACTGGCAGCACTAAAATTAGGAAGCATCCCTCTTCCTGGAGAAGAATTTTGCTGTACTGGGAGGGTACTGTTAATGCACCCTTTTTTAAATTCCTCCTGCTCCCTAAGAGTTTGTCTACACATTCAAAGCAATTTGTAGAGTAAAATTCCTACCCACCTCGGCAGCCTGGCTCTGCTCCACAGGATGTAGGCGTGCCGGAGACCATTCAGAGAGTTGGCTGGAACAAAGTGACTGCAGGTTTCTGGGCACCACAGGAGATTCCTGCAGCATTTCAGGTCGCTGCCGCCCCTTGTGAGCACGCTGATTTGTCTGGATGCTTGGAAAATGTATTTGGATACTTTTTTTTTTCCCCTGTGAAAGGAGATTCTTTTACCATTTTACATTGTTTAAAGGAAATTTTAACACGGCAGCCAATGTCAATGAGAGACTTGATATGCTTTTCTTTTCTTTTCTTTAGAAAAGACTATGATGAGCTTTTTGGCTCATTATCGGCTGCTGCTGAGCCAAGGACTGTCCCTCTGTTCCCCATTCATTTGGATAGCACCTGTAGCACTAACATTTTCTTGAGGTTTTAGGTGCTGCTACAATTCCAGTAAATAATAACTGGATGTATTTTTGCTAGTGTGCTGCTCTGCACTTAGGGATTTGTTCAAAATGCAAATAGCTCTTCATGAAGGGTGCCAGACAAACCCCTGTTAATTTGCTTGCCCTTTTCTACTCTGCAAGCCACAAATGGGTCAGGAGCTGAAGTCAGGCATGCAGATCGCCAACAAACTGACTTGAACAATCAGGGCTCACAGTCACGAGCAGGGGGTGGTGGTGGTGCTGTACCATACGTCTGCTGGATGCAATGGTTCCTTGCTGTCTGATTTACTGAAGGGGCTGGTGTGAACTTTGCAGTGCTCCCTTCTGATACCAGCTTCTTGGAGAGGAAAGCCAAGTGACTGACAGTGTCTTTGAAACTACCGTCCCTGGAGCTTTGTTAGCTGAATGTGGGCCTGCAGGCTCTTCTTAAGAGGAACATGCAGTTCGGAGATGGCTCTGTCTGCTGTATGATGAACTTCTCTTGTGGAAAAAAGTCAAAAGCCGTTGTAACAGGCCCCTATATAGAACACTAATGACTGTTTTCGTCGGGTTTTAATGGGACAAGGATAGAAACAATAGACTTCTTTTTAATCGGATCAAGCTTTGTTTCTCAAAGCATAAGGAGAAACAATTACATGTCTACGTACTGTGTAGACAGCAGCAAAGCAGATGTAGTAGGAAGCTTGCAGCAAAGTGCCAGAAGAGCTGCTGTTACAGCCAACCTTAGAGTCTGTCAGCTACAGGAAGTAAAAAACAAACACCACCCCTCCCAAAAATAACAAACAAAAAAACCCCAAACCCCAAAGCAAAACACCTGTAGGATGAAATTATCAGAGTCGTTCATGTTTTGGGCACCTAATTCTGCAGTTTGAAATCTAATAAGCTCTAACGATGCAGCTAATGCTTCGGTCACGTGTCTGTTGTGAGTATACGCTCTTTCCTAGTGACCTGCTTTATAGTTCAGAATAGCATAGGTCTAAAAACCTTTCTTCCTTATAGGACTGCCATTGGCAGACCTTACTGTAGGAGATTCTGCTAGCTCTAATACAACTGTTGATGCATCTCCCTCTTTTTCCAGATGGGAAGAATATGCCTAGACCCTCTTCTGGCTTTTCTTTTTTTTTTCCTTTTTTTTTTTTTCCCTTCATTCTTAAGCAGATGTGTTAGGTGTCCAAGATGCGATGAACAGAAAGTCAGTGCAGATGGAAGGTAGAACAATGAGTGAGGAACAAATCTTTGTCTGACACAGGTAAGTAGATCTGCAGGACTGATAAGTCTTTTGCACACTTCTCTAAAGAAAAGGATTTGCTGAAAATTGAGTCATTGGAGAAATCTGCTTGTATCTTTGCAGTGAGCGTGTGTGGATAGGTCTCTCAAATAGACATTTGCTCTTGGAGCGCTTGTTGGCTGTGGAATGTTCCCTGTTTTCATTGCCTGCTCCTTCTTCACCGTTATTTTGCCTGTATTTAAATCCCACGCATCCATGATTAAAAGAGAGAATGAGGTGTCTGCTCTCAGCACGCATATAAGGATAGGATTATTCCTCCTACTGGCTGTATAGAAGACAAATGTGTTGCTGCTGAATCACTCTTTGTAGGCACCATCAGGATCTTTGAAAAAGTATAGCTCTTCCCTCCGCCAAGATCTGGCAGCAGGGGAGAAAGCAGCACCATCTTTTTCTCTACCTTTTAACTTTCACTGTAGAGAGTAGATCTGATGCTTTTTTCTTCAAAGTAATTTTAGTTCCTTCAGAGCCTGCGCTGCAACTGTCATTGCTCTACATGCACTGGAACCAGCCAGCTGCACGCCTCCTGCTGTTCATGCTGTGTGAGGATCTCTGGAAAGGGCACTAAAAATCCCTGCATTGCAGGAGATGGGTTGTGCAGAAGTTGGCATCTCCTATTCCTGTTCCTCCAGAGCAGAGCAGCAATGAGCAGTGAGCAACTGGAGCTTCTGGGGAATTCCCTGTTCTGTGGCAGAGTTTGTAACTGTGGAGGAAAAATTACTTGAAACAGTACCTTCTTGTGCTGTCTTTTAGTTGTGTTTCATGCTAAAAAAAGAGCAAGCCAGTTCATTTAAAGACAACCTTTCTGAATGTACTTTGTAGACAGAGTTTAGCAAAGCACAGGTACATGATCTGAATTGATTCTTCGTTGCTGTTCTGCATCATTCTCACCTGGATGGTTCTTCAAGTGCCTTTGCCCCTCCTACGCTGTATTGCTTAAACATTTAGATTGGTACTCTTTCTGCCGAGTGTATCAGCTGCCACTCTGCTCCTGCTTGAAGCTGTTGCTTGGGCGGTGGCATCAGCCAGAGCCTTGAGTACATTTGTTATTGGCCCCGGAAGGCATGATCTCCAGAGGCCGTCTTGCATGGGAAGGGCAGGGTTCAGAAGATGGGCATTGTGACTGATGTAATCTGAGTGCTTGCGCGTACCATTTTTATTACTCTGTTTTACTGGTAAAAGTCCTCTTTGGCCCTAAGGTTTGCTCATCAGACCATTCACTTCACATTGTGTTTGCTTTTCTAGACAGACATAAAATTTCCCATCACAAACAATATACGGCTACTTAATACCTGGCTAATAAATACAAATCAAATGCTTGCTCCAAAATCCAACATCTTGTTGATGATAATATTTGCTATAGTCAGTAGTCTATGAATCTTACAATCTCTTTTATGGGATTACCACATATTTGCTGGATGGGTCCCTGGACTATATCTGCTTCTGATCACACATAGCAAGAGTTCAGAGGCTGATGCTGAGATCTTATTTTCCCTAATAGCTTCAGACTTGCCCTCAGCTCAGGATGAAGAGATGCCTATGAATACTGAGTGAGACAAAAATGTTCTGGCATCTTTCTTTTGGAATAAAATCAATTTGTTGGTTTCAGAATCTCTGTTGGCTTCATAAGCTGTTGTGCTTTATTAATTTTTCACACTTGATTTTTGGCTGTGTGGATTCTCTCACATGGAACAAGACTGGCAGGGGCTGAAAAGATTAACAAGGGGAAAATAGAAAGTCACCGCTGTGAATGGAGCCTTCAGCGCACCAGACGCTTCCAATAGCTTTCATGATAATAGTAGGTGAAGCCAAGTGAATCAAGGGTAGTACTACAGGATCCTATAGCTGCTCTCCATCTAGAGCAGGTGAAACTTGCTAGTTGTCCCGTTGGGGGGGGGGAATGAAATTGAGTTTATTAAAACAAAAATCAGTATGCTTTTATTTGAATTTGCATCAGTGCTGCTTTACAATTAGGTCTGTGAGCTTTCCCCTTTTCCCCTGTGTTAGGCTCTGACTTGGCAATTGTTGAAGAAAATCCAGCTGAGAAGGAAATGGGAACTCAAAGTCTCAGACAGGCATAGCTCCATGCTTTGTGATTGTGAGATAATTTTAAATAGAAAATAAGCCTTATTTGTACATTATAAAAACTGCCAGAGACTTGGAGATGCTGCATTCCAGCACGTATTACCTACAGAGGCAACTAGGTGGAGGAGAGGAACCCCAGCAGGCACTATGGAAGGAAAACAGACATCTCGGTCCTCAGCAGAGGATAATGCCTACACAAGAAGAAGGTATCGTGCATGTTGGGCCATGGGAGGAGATGTGAGCAGAGCTGGTGCCGCAGGTCATCCTTTCAGGGGGGTTTTCTCTTCCCCCGTCGTGGCTGGAAGCCAGCGTTGATCACACTACAGTTGTTTTTCTTCTCAAAGCCTGTACCAGTGTTAGGCATAAAAGAGAAGACAGGTTGTGCCTGCGCTGGGTTTGGGCTTTTGGGAGTTTTATTTTCCAGTAGTCGTTTATCCTTCATGGTCCTGCTGTACATGGACTTCTCCACAGCAGGCCCTGTGTTTTCAGGACCCTAGGCAATGTGACAGAAATAATGGGGTTTTTTTCCTCTCCCTTCCCCCTCAGCTTGTGACTTCATCTGTACCTTAGTAGATCTTTGCTTGGTATTACTTCCCAGAAAAGATTAACTGCTCCCCTTTGTGTTCTGGGTCCTGCTTGGTGCCAAAGCCCACCCTTGACACCTTCATACCCAAGCAAGCCTCTTAGAATAGTTTTTCTAAAGCTTTCGCCAAACTAAAAATAAGCGTTGGAAGGAAGTTTCAGAAACTTTCATTTCATAAATGTGTTTGAGACTGTATGATCTTCTGTACTACTCAAGGAGCCAACTTGTCCTTGTTGCTATGGCATTTGCTGCTGTCAACCCCTTGAGCCCTTTCCCTTGCCCTCCCAAATTTATGGATTCTTCTCTGTGCATGGGTAGAGGCAGCGTGTATTACAACAATATGTAATTTAAGAATAGAAATGTATGTGCTGGCACCACTTTTTTCTTTGGAAGTTAGTCTGTGGTAAGTTAGACCTATGTAAACAAGAGAGTTTGGTTCACCTCTGTTTAAAGTATGGAGAGCTGCAGCAACTGGAAACACTGCATCTTCTTATTTAGAATATTTTTGCAAGATTATGTTTAATATTTCTTAAACAGTGCAATAAATGTAAGCAAACATAAGGAATAAAGTTCCTATTTCAGTGTCTTCTTAAAAAATGGTAATATCCAGAGCTGTGAGGCTCTAAACTGCTTGTTCTTGTTATCGCCGCTATGGCTTGTTACTTGTGTTTTGGGGCCATTGCTTGGTAAAGAAGGGACTAGAGGCCACCGCCTTGAGGCGTGTGCACCCACTCATACCCTGAGCTTCTTTCCAATGTCTTGAGATTGTTGGTTTAAGGCAAAGGTACAAGAAGTGGTTTTATTGCCATGTCACAGATGTACAGATAACATCAAGAGAAAGACATGAGAATCAGATGAAACCCTTCCAACTTGGGTCCTGAGTTGGGAGCCTATGAACATCGTAGTGCATGAGTAGTTTAAGGACTTCAATAGGGCAGCTCATAGGAAACAATTAAACCACTTCCTGTGTCTGAATACTACAAGCAGCCCAAAGGGCACTGCCAGGTTCTTGCCCTCTAGTTGCATGTAGTTGTTCATGTTGTAAAGGGTGAAATCTGTCATATTCCAAATTTACCAAGAGGAGAAAGTATAAAGGCTATGCTCTGTGATCAAATGACTTGGTATGGGATGGCTTAAAATACTGAGGAGTGGGAAGACCTATGCTTTTCATTAATTTTTTTTTTTCCCTCTTATTCTATTTACTGATTTGCTTGTAGGTGTGTGGAAGTCTTTTACATTTACTTCCGTGCTGGTAGAATTGAAGAGCCCTATGTCAGCATCACGAAGAAGAGACAGATGCCCAAGGATGGGTATTCGGAAGAAATTGAGAAGGAAGTGGGTCAGGCTGAAGGCAAGCTGTGTACGCACAGGTCTGCGTTCAGCAGGGCATCTGTGATCCAGGCATTCCTTGGCTCAGCACCCCAGCTCACACTCCAGCTCTACATTTGTGTCCTGCAGCAGGAGATCACGGCTGCCAGAAGTAGGTAGAGCTGTTGTTATCACCTCCATATTTTGGTGGGAGGGAGAGGAGAAGGGTCAGCAGTCAGTTTTGGCAGCCCTGGGCAAGAACCAAACATATTGCAATGGGTTTCATCTCTCTGATAGCTTTCGATGGTGCTGTTGGTCTCAAGTTTATCTTTTTTCAGTGGTGCCCAGTGATAGAACAAGAGGGAACGGGCACAAGCTTGAACATAAGAAGTTCCATCTAAACACGAGGAGGAACTTCTTTACTTTGAGGGTGTCAGAGCACTGGAACAGGCTGCTCAGAGAGGGGGTGGAGTCTCCAGCTCTGGAGACATTCCAACCCCTCCTGGACGCCATCCTGTGCAACCTGCTGTAGGTGGACCTGCTCTGGCAGGGGGGTTGGACTAGGTGATCTCCAGAGGTCCCTTCCAACCCCAGCAATTCTTTGATCATGTTTTAGACTATGATGCTTCCTGTAGCGTACTTGGGTTGCTATAAAAACATTAATTTGCAAAGTGGCCGTTATGACATTGGATGGGGGCAGCTGGAGGGACTAGGCTGTCTTCATGAGGACAGGAAAAAAAAATTAACCTCCATTTTATTTTGGTTTTTGAGCAAACTTTCTGGAAAATTCCCTGGGGTACAGTGCAGAGCATGTTTTGCCATGCTGCAATAAGGAAAGTGTACTCTTAGGAATGCAGTTTCAAATATAGACTGAGGGCACGAACTGTCTTTACTTGGGTCAGACTTTGGATTTGGAATCAAAAGGCAGGACTCAATAGGCTAGTATGCAAATATGACCATCTCATCTCTGGCCCCAAGCTGGTGAGCCTTCACCAAGCAGTGGTGCACCACATGGACTTAACCAAGACATCTTTCTTACCGTGGGACTCTGCATCTTGCTCCGTGATGTGCTTCAGCTCCTTGGAGGGGGAAGTCTTGATTTGCTAGCTGGCTGTTAAATGAAGAACCTCCTCCAGCTGGTCCGAGGACAACCAGCTTCTGAGTGTAAGAAAGCACTTTATCACCTGTGTGAACTGGAGGCGTCTTTCCACTGAAACAGAAAAATAGCTATTGTTGTATCTCCAAGGCCGAGAGGCCAGGGATCTTTACCAGCGTCACAGCTAGGGAGGCTGCGGCTAGGGTGACCTGTTAGGAATCTGAATGCTTTCTCCAGTTCTGATGCCTTGGTTGGCACTGTACCAAAGGTAAGGAGCTAAGATGTTTTTGGAGGCACCTTTATAGTAACATCAGGGTTCTCCCCTCAACTCAGGGAATGGAAAACTTCAGCATACCGAAGGGCGAGTCAGCACATAAGGATACTAAAACAGGTTAAGATCTTTATGCAAAAGTACTCGGTTAAGTTCATGGCAGTAGTTACTTGAAACACATTGATCCTGACAGTTTCTGAGTACTTTACAGGTAAGGTAGGCTCTTTGAATAGCCATGGCATCTGTGACGCGGGATGCGAACAAAGCAGCTGAGTCCTTTGCTGAGTGGTGCAATTAGCACAATTTCCAGTCATTTTGCTGCAAGTGGCATTTGCTTGGAAAAGGTCACCTTTTTATTGTATTTCTTCTATTACTGGTGTTGACTTGACTGGTCATGATTGCCAAGGAGAAGCACTGTGTTCTGGATGATTAGCAAATTCCATATTGAATAATGATTTGTAACTCCCTGTTACTTCTGACTTTTATCAGTCGCTGCTGAGAAATTCTGAATCGCAGACTGATAAGTGACCTTCTGTGGGTGAAGTTACACAACCAGAGATAAGATGGCTCACCAGGGAGTTCAGTGAACCAACCAGCAAATGCACTAGTCCTCTTGTGTCTCCCAGAAGCCATCTCCGTAGCAGGTCCAATTCTAAAAATACAGAAATCAAAAGGAAATAAAAAGGTGGTGGGGTTTTTTACTTTGATCAATTATTTGGGGACAATGGCAATGTCTATTAGAGCTCATTTATCAGTAAAACAAGAGTCCTAACCATATTCCTCTTGTGTGTATTTATATTCTGAAATCTTGAAACTTTCTGCAGTCTCTTTAGCCAGCTTATTTTTGCAGTAATACCTTTTGTCCACCAGTATTATTCAGCCTCTAGAGTAAATGGGAATCACGCAGAGCACAGTTTCACCTTCTTTGTTATGTGTGCATGGGGATTCTGATGTAAAGGGACAGGCAACCTTTTGATCATGCAGCATCGTCAAAAGTAATTTAACAGCTAGTCCAGCTCTTCTTCCGCGCATCGGATGTCTTCGACTTGCCTGTTCTTTGACACTGGTCCTCCAAACTGCATGCTCTTTTCCATTTTTCTCTGTTACAATTATCACTGACTTCTTGCATTTTGATTTCCATGAGGTTTTTTGTCTTGTCTCCTCATCAGTCTCTTATTTTTCTGGATTCCTGTGCTACCTTGTCTGTTGTTCTATGTAAGTTCTCTTTGGTCAGTGGTAATGAGGTCAGTATCACCTGTGAACATGAAGCTGTTTGTTGTGATGCTACATAGCATGGTTTGTGCCTTTCAAATCTGTCTGAAACTCATTATTGCTTCCAGTATTGAATGGAACAGTTCTGAAAAAAACCACACATCCTTGCCTAGCCCTTTTGTCAACCAGAGACATGCTGCATCCTTCTTGTGTATTTCATGGCATTCATTAATTTCTCTGGATGTTTTCTTCTTTCTGGATGATCAGATTCTTGCCAGGATCCGGTATTCTCCAAAATTGTTGCTTTGCTGTATGCCAAGAATGTAAGATCAAAAGAACTAAAGAGAGTTGCAAAAGCAGGACAAAGCCTTT
The DNA here is from genome assembly GCA_013398295.1 of Chionis minor. NCBI lineage: Eukaryota > Metazoa > Chordata > Aves > Charadriiformes > Chionidae > Chionis > Chionis minor. Next base: position 787,675 of record VZSF01011151.1, read on the forward strand.
AGGTTAGCAATGAAAGACATAAAGCTTCAGTGACTGTTTAGCATGAAATGCTAAATGAAATATTGGTGGGTGAAATGCAACATTGGAAACCCCCATGTAATAGTCTAGTCTGAATCCCCCGTTCTAGACACTCAGCTCTTTGTTTGGTTACAGCATAACTGGGCACAAGTTCCAAACTTGTTACTGTATGAAATGCCCAGAGCAGATGCTGAGGTGTCTCTTGTGTGTTTGGGCTTCATCCTGTACTAAATATTTCAGCATCTGTCAGTGTTGTGCGTTGCCTTAGAGCCAGCTCTAACCTTGCTTTGAAGAGGTGGCTGACATCAGGCTCCGGTGCATTTACGCGCTGCTGGGCGGCTGTCCAGATCCCTTCACCTCAGTAGGACCACCTGGAGAAGCACAAGGCCAGGAGGTGCCAAAAAGACCTGAGCTGGCATTAATTGCAAAACCAGCTGGCTGGAGGTGGAGGATGCGTGACTTGGCCTCTTACGCGCGAAAAGGGACCTGTTCTCAGTGCGCAATATTGAATGCACAAGATCTGCTTCCATTTAAGAGTGATCCTTTTCTAAGTTTAAAGTTCTTGTGCTGTTAAGAGCAGTCAAGTTATCTTTTTACAAGTATTGCTTACAGTGATAAAATAATCTCAAAAGGTTGATTTCTTACTATTTCACAAGAAAATTATTCTGCTGCAAAAGGTGCTTGCTTTTTTCTTTTAATTAAAATTGTAGCAGGAACCGCCATCTTCAAGAATAGAAGCTGTGGGTTTATGATTTTTTTCAACTTGCTGGTGTCACTTTCCCAGTGTTCAGGAACTGTGCTTTGTAGGCGGTCTTACCAGATAAGATGCCTCTGCAGTTGCTTCTCAACTCATTAAGCTGTGACTACAGAATGCTTGTCTCATTATTTGAACGACATCATTTGAGTACTTTAGTATTGATGGCAGTTTTTAAGTGTTGAAATTAAGGGAAAAAAAATGTATCTAGGTGTCTTGTACGAAGTAACAAAATAAGTGCTGTTATTTTTCAAGTGTTCTGATTATCAGTTTAGAAAACTGTAGTGTATCTGTAATAACTTATGATTCTTCAGCTGAATGTAAGATTTCAGTAATAGGTATTTGTGATGTAACTCATCTAGAGCAGAATTCGGTCCCTTAGTAATTTCTGAAGTGGGAAAGACCAGGTCTTGAAAAGACTTCAGACGCAATAAAAATCCCAACAAAGTAAAACAGTCCCTCCCCGGATGACACTGTGAGCGTGCACCTCTGATTTGGAAGAAAAGTTTAGCCTTCTGGGAGCAGGAAGGAAGAAGAGAAATGCCGCCTTCATGAGGACTGTTAGGGGATTTGGGACTGTTCCAGGGGAATATACTTTGCCTTTTAAATTTTCACTTCTTTGCCTGCTCAGGATGAGTAAAAGCAACAATAATATCACCCTCCCACGTTTCCCTTTGTCATTGCTTCAAACCATCCTTCTTGCAAACCTAAAAGTGATGTTTCAGCTGAAAGTTTGGTGACAGTACCTTTCGGGAAAGCAACAGGACTGGACTACTGTATTAAACCAGAGTCAGCATGACCTGGTTTCTGTCAGTGGAGAAGTTCCTCTTTTGAAGGCTTGAGTTTTTAAGACAAGTTTGAGGATAATATAGAATCCCTAAAATGAAATTGGGTGATAAGATGAATGTCTCAGCCTATCAAAGCAGAAAGCAAGCAGAGTTCCAGCACAGCAGCACCCTGTCGCCAGTGAATAAGTTTCCTTGTTTCTTTAACTCTGAGAATGTTCTTTTTGCTTCATTAGCTGATGGAGGTTACTTGTTCTCTCACAGCTCTAGAGACAGCTCAAAACTACAGGAAGGATTTTGTAGAGAGACGCAAGATGCCAAGCAGTATTCTTGACTGCATTCATTTGCTCTCCTGCTTTCAGCCAATGTTTTCTGAGACATTATGTTTAAAAAGTCTCAGATCAAGTCCAGTTCTGTAAGAAAGATGCTTAAAAACATGTGTTAAACAAGAAAATACATAATTATTTTCAGACAATGTATGCACCGCCAAACTGTCATGTACAAAATTACCATATAAAACGGCAAATGTTTTTCAGCTTACTGAGTGCTATTGGAAGTTTAGGCATAAAGGATTGATTAATTCTTTCCTAGAGTAATTCAGAGGTGTTTGAGGATTGGGGTGGGAGAGGTTAGCTAAAATGATAGAGAAAATCCTGTCAAAGTTGTTAGGGATCCTAAAATACACTTGTTTCCTTCAAAATCACGCTCAGAAATTAATAACTTACATTAGGAAAAACCCCAACTTATAGTCATGGCTAAACAGCTATAGCAAAGCTGGGAATCCAGTTCACTTGTAGGATATTTGGACTTCAGTAAGGCCTTTGACACAGTCTCCCACAGCATTCTGCTAGAGAAATTGGTTGCTCATGGCTTGGATGGGTGGACTCTTCACTGTGTGAAAAACTGGCTGAATGGCTGAGCCCAGAGAGTTGTGGTGAATGGCGTTAAACCCAGTTGGTGGCAGGTTTCAAGCGGTGTTCCTCAGGGCTCAGTTTTGGGGCCAGTCTTGTTTAGTATCTTCACTGATGATCTGGACGAGGGGATTGAGTACACCCTCAGTAAGTTTGCAGACAACACCAAATTAAGCAGGAGTGTTGGTCTGCTTGAGGGTAGGAAGGCTCTGCAGGGAGAGCTGGACAGGCTGGATCAATGGGCTGAGGCCAATGGTGTGAGGTTCAACAAGGCCAAGTGCCGAGTCCTGCACTTTGCTCACAACAACCCCAGGCAGCGCTACAGGCTTGGGGAGGAGTGGCTGGAAAGCTGCCTGGCAGAAAAGGACCTGGGGGTCCTGGTCGACAGTCAGCTGAACGTGAGCCAGCAGTGTGCCCAGGTGGCCAAGAAGGCCAATGGCATCCTGGCCTGTATCAGGAATAGTGTGGCCAGCAGGACTAGGGAAGTGATTGTCCCCCTGTTCTTGGCACTGGTGAGGCCCCACCTCGAGTACTGTGTTTGGTTTTGGGCCCCTCACTACAAGAAGGACATTGAAGTGCTGGAGTGTGTCCAGACAAGGGAAAGGAAGCTGGTGAGGAGTCTACAGCATAAGTCCTATGAGGAGTGGCTGAGGAAATTGGGATTGTTTAGCCTGGAGAAAAGGAGGCTGAGAGGAGACCTTATTGCCCTCTACAACTACCTGAAAGGAAGTTTTAGCGAGGTGGGGGTCAGTCTCTTTTCCAAAGTAACAAGCAATAGGACAAGAGGAAACAGCCTCAAGTTGCACCATGGAGGTTTAGCCTGAATATTAGGAAAAACTTCTTTATGGAAAGGGTTGACAAGCATTGGAACAGGCTGCCCAGGGCCGTTGTGGAGTTGCCATACCTGGAGGTATTTAAAAAACTGTGGACATGGTGCTGAGGGACATGGTTTAGTGGTGGTTTTGCCAGTGTTAGGTTGATGGTTGGACTCTATGATCTTAAAAGTCTCTTCCAACCTAAGTGACTCTGTGATATTGACACATGAACTAATTGAAGACTGCAGAAAGCATTGGTTGCTAAGTATTGCAAAAGTAATTGACATAATCAAGAATTCCCAACTCTGATTATTTTGTTCTGCCTGATGCAGTATAGTGCCCTGTGGCATGACCAGTTGGCTTGGTTAGTTTCATTGAAACTCCAAAAGAAACAACAGAATCGTTTTTACTCTGCTTAACTCCTATGTCTGAAGTGTTCTTGCATGGACAAAATGCGAAGATTGAAACTAAAAGTACCGATTGGGGTGCCTAAAATTAGTTCCCCTAAATCAGTTACGCAGCATATTGGTAAAAATTATGAAGAAAGTATGCAAATGCTAACAAAACTGTGGGCAGTTTGCACTTCTCCATGGTATGCTTCTGTGGTGTGCTTTAAGGTACTTCTCTATGGATGCTCATTCTGTGCATCCAGGGTTCTTATACGTCTGTACCTACTTAATGTAGTAAGACAAGACACCCTCCTGCAGTGCCAGAAGCTTTGCCCCTGCTGCATCTGGAGGGGGGGGGCAGGTAACGATTGGCCTCCACCTTCACTTTCTGCAGAGTTTAAGTGCCGTGGAACCTTCACGTGAGTGATTCTGGGTAGATGAGAAATACAGAAAGTTGATCAGAATTTAAAGACGTTTTTTAAAGTAATGTTTTTAAATGCATGATATAAGTATGTGTATAAGGAAAATAAATGTATAAGAAAATACAGTGTAGACAGGTGAGCAAATGTGTGTACACAGGCAGAAAAAGTGCAGATGGTTCTGGGTTTAAATTGCTTTGGCTTTCAATTTTGAGCTCCATCGCAGAGCTCTTCTGCGAGCTTAGACACCTTGCTTCAACACAGACCTTCACAAGCACTGGGGTATTTGCACACCTAACTCACTCCAAAATTTCAGCTTCTGTTTCACAGTTTTTCATCTGTACGGAGGGGGAGTAGCACCCCTGTGCCTTGTGGAGTATTGTGAGAGTCTGAGAGCAGCTTGGGCAGACTAATGACTGAGGTGTATAATTAGCAAAGACAGTACATGTATGAGCAGCCCTGGGTGGGGGGAGGAGGGAGAGACACCTGTGACTAAGTGCCTTTTTCTTTCTAGCTAGTTGGAAAGGTAACAAATGGCGACCAAAATAGGAGGCAGGGTTAGAGTAAGAACCCAGAAGTGTGTAAAAGGAATGGCTTTTTTTTTGGCGTTACGCCGTGCTGGGAACCCCCAGAAGTGCCATGAAGACAACTACCTCTGCACTACTGTGACGCGATGTCTCTTCATTTCTGCTAAGCTGAAGGTCCTGATTTGTGTTTTCTCTTTGTAGGTATTTTTATGGTCCTTTCTCTCCTCTCAATTGTATATGGCGCCTTACGCTGCAACATCCTGGCTATTAAGATTAAGTATGATGATTATGATGTCAGCGTGAAACCAGCTGCCTACCTCTGCATATTCATGTGGAGAAGCTTTGAGATTGCTACACGAGTTACAGTGTTGGTCCTTTTCAGTTCAGTCCTTCAAATCTGGATTCTCCCCGTTGTGCTCGTGAATTTCTTTGGTTTTTTCTTCTACCCGTGGATTCTCTTCTGGCAAAGCAAGTCCCCATTTCCCGAGAACATAGAGAAGGCATTGAGCAGGGTCGGCACTACCATCGTCTTGTGCCTTCTCACCTTCTTGTATGCTGGCATTAACATGTTCTGCTGGTCAGCAGTCCAGGTGAAGCTCAATGATCCCGACTTAATTAACAAATCCCAAAATTGGTACCGACTAACGGTGTATTACATGCTGCGATTCATCGAGAATGCGTTCCTCCTGCTGATGTGGTACATCTATAAAACCGATATCTACCTGTATGTCTGCGCCCCATTGTTGGTCTTGCAGCTCCTGATAGGTTACTGCATGGCTGTCCTCTTCATGTTGGTGTTCTATCAGTTCTGCCACCCGTGCAAAAAGCTTTTCTCATCCAGCATTTCCGAAGGTTTGCTGTCCTGTTTCAAGTTTCTCTGCTTTATTTGCAAGCCTCCCAGATCCACCATGCTGACGGACAAGGCAGAGGTCAAATCTCCTGAAAATACTGATGAAGCACGGAGCAGTAGCAAGACAATAGATTCTCAAAAGGGGATTCCTCATCAAAGTGTTTCTTCCAATGCCTAGTACAACTGGAAGCAAGTACGTGCCTTTGGAAGGTGGCAGATCGCCTGCTGGGAACGTTGTGTATCTTGGACATTGTGTCTCGTGGGTGGGATTTCTTTCTTGGAGGTGCAGCACTGCATGACGACTGACAAGCGTATCTTTCTGAAAAAACTTAGTGTATGAGTATGTCTATCTGTGTGTGTTTGTGTACGGAGAGCAATCACTGTTTGTAGACTTCCGTTTCAGCGGTTTTTTGCACATAGATTTATTATCACATGGTTATTTTGAAATCATTATAGGAGACATCCTTCAAAAACTGGCCTGATGCTCATGTTACTCAGGAAATCTGAGGATGGAAGGAAATGCATTTTATTTTAGATAGGATGTCATTGTGGCATGCCACCCTAGCATGTAAACAGAGCATAGACCTTGACTATATATTGACTGTAGCTGTGGTCTGCTTTGATCAAATTGCAGACTTTTTTTTACACTCTAATCAGTGTAATAAGACTTCTCTCTGTGGTATAAGAATTGGACTTCTACGATGCACTGTAGTCTAGGTTGCCAAGAAACAGCCAATTAGCCAGCACTAATACTGAAACGTCACTGTTACTGAGAATGGACAGAGGGCTATTGGCTTTGCACTGGTTTACCCTTCACGTTTGCTGCTTGTTAGTGAGGGTATTAAATCTAACACATTAATTGTGATGTTTTGGAATAGCTCATTTTTCTGACCTTATCATTTATCTAATACTTTGTGATGTTCTGGTATTAGGGTGGTGTTCACTTTATATAACTTCAAGTATCTAAAAGTTGGGCAGCACCTACTAGTCACATAGGTGCTCTCCAGAGCACACCTCCAGGGAGTAATTCAACCTATCTTAAAATGTCCTCTAAGGCAGGTAGGTGATAGGAATCATTCCCTGGAGACCTGTTACTCACTGTTAACCAGATGCCTTGACAATTAGTTTTGGTGATCCAACTCCCTTTTAGATGGCTGAAGTTGAGAGACGAGCACTACCCTGCTTGTTGGGGGCCCTGTAGTACACCAAGCAGGCAACTCAGTGACTTCTTATGTGTGAATAGAAGACACTGAGTCCTTCTTTTTGAGGCTGTGATATGTTCTGGTTAGTTTAATATCAGTAGTTTAAAACCCTCTGACTTCTTTACCTCAGAAGTAGCACAGGCTTGAAATAAAAAAGAGGAAATGGAAGTCGTTGGCATTTTCTTCTATGCACTATATCGCTACAAATAAAAGTGTGTCTGTATTTTGGAAGTTGCTGAGAAAGCTTTAGTAGATGAACACCCAAGAATTTAGTGGAAATACACAAACACACCTGTATTTTCAAAAATTCAGTGAAAGCTTTTTGTATTTTATTTGCTTAGCACCTTGCATTTCTTTTGAGTATTACACATCATGGCTGCTGGTGGAAACAAATAATTCATGACCCAAAGCATCTCCTAGTGTCCTAAGCTTAGCCTCTATCCTGTTGTCATGGAGAATGTGAAATCCTTCAGTAGGGATGACATCCGCATCATTGTATTAAAAGTGTCTCAAGTTCAGGTCTGAGGTCATTTAAAATGAAATATGTCACATGCAATGCTGCAAAGAACTAAGCTGTTCTTATTTTTTTCTTCACTGCACTGTAAATGAATGTCTTCATACTTGAGTTTTATAATGGAGTGTCGTGGTTCGGGCGACATGGAGTTACTGGTTTTATTTTGCTTAGTATGTGTCTGTGTGCGGTATGTGTCTGTAGGTGTCATTAAGTTATTGGTGGGTGGTAATGAGAATTTTTGGCCTGAGCTTGCCATGGGAATGTGCCTCACGTATCTGGGGAAGACACCAAACAAACATCTCCGTTTTAATTTCTCTCTCTGAGGAGCATGGAACAGTGAAGTGACTCCTTGAAGACACTGCAGGTTTTTCTCTGTGCTTCTCTGTGTAGCAGTATAGTATTTCCCTGTACTTTTCTAGATGTAGAAGAGTATTTCAGAATTTTTTTTTTTTTTGTGGTAGGGAGTTTGAGCAAATGAGAATGTAACCCTTGCTTCCAAACATGCAGAGTTCAGCACGCAGGGCAAAATTTTCAGGTGTTTGTAATTGTAACTAAGTATCTGACTTTGTAGTTGGATACTCACCAGTAATCGGGGAATTGTGGTTGTTGCCGGTCTACACATGTACCTGAAATGTTAGTCTTTGGTGGGGGGGAGGTGGCTTCATACGTAGAAGTACTTCATATCTAAAGAGAGAGCTCTCAAATCCTTAAAGCAGACTTTGGACACTGTAAATGATGGTGCAGTTTGGAAATGCTGGAAGCTTCACAGACCTCAGCCGGTGAAATGCTTGTGCTACAGCGAAGTCGACAGTAGGAGAGTTCCAGAGCCAGGAAGGAGTCCAGTATGTATACATAGCGAGTACCATTTCCCTTCACATATCAATGATGAAGACTACTGTATATGCATATTTTTAGAGTGTGCCATATTACTTCCTATTTTTATACCAGTCTACTGACGTGCATGTATAAGGAACTGAATATTTAAATCACTGTTATGAGAGGGAGAAAAAAAAAAGGGGGGGAGGGGGAAGAAGAAAGATTTTCATGGGTTGTATTAATGTCATATGGTTTTGCCTTAGTTGTGCAGACTAACCAAATACAGTTTAACACTCCATCAACATGAGGGCCGTTGCTTTAGCTGTGCCTCGTGTCACCCCAGCACGGAGTGCAGGTTAACGTACGTTTTGCTCGGGCTGCGCTGCCATTGCTGGTAGAAAGAAGGAATGAGAGGGAGTCGGAGAGACAAATATATTCTCTTTAAGACCAGTGTTTTAAAGGACAGGCTTGTTTTTCTAAAGCATGCTACAATGCTAGGAGAGGCAGTTTTTATCAGGATAATGACAGCCCAGACAGTGTTGTTATCAGTACACCCAGTGGCTGCACTGAGAGGATATTATTAGCCACAAAGAATGTGTGTGTTTGAATGACCGATCTCATGCTGCAAGTTTACTGTAGTTTTACTCTCCTCTGTGAGTGTTCGAGGCGTATGTGTTCAAAGGAAGGGTATAGGGCTACTGGTAAAAACTGTACTCACAGGAGTAGTCCTGAGTCACACGAAGGATTGCTCAATAAAGATTATTTGCGTGTGTAAGAGTATGCAACATCTGATATGTAGGTTTTCTTTTATACTTGTAAACAACACAAATTAAAATCTTGAGACACTCCCTTAAGTTGTGTTGATGTTAGTTCTTACTCGTTTGCTTTCAGAAATCCAAGGTAAAGGTTATATAGCGTACTGTCGTCTCTTCCCGCACAGTAGAAGAAATGTTTTCAAGCAGACCTGACAGAAGAATAATCTGATTGATTTGGGAGTTCTTCACATCCAACCAGTGGTGCTTCCAATGCTGTTCAGCTGGTTGGGGCCTCAGCAGAAAATTTTGTAGCAGGCAGGCAGTTTGAGACCAGTGTTGTATGGAACAAGATCGGTATAGGTTATTTATTACCAGGATGAGAATATTTAGTTGGTTTACATTGGAATCAGAAAGAAATCATCACCTTATAAAGGATATTTTGACTTTTTTCTGCACCCTTGTTTCATGCTCATCTGGATTTACCATGTGCTTGTTTCTGACCTTGGGAATCGCCAGCAAAATCTATTGTGGAGGCACATGAATGCATAAAAACTTTGTAATACATTTAAGTGTTCATAAATTTTTAGATAGATAAAATAGAGGTGTATTTTATAAATACAGGCATAAATAGGTACATTGTAACAAGTTGTAATGTGTGCACATCACTGAAATGAGGAGTGGTGAGAAGAGAATTTGGAAGTCCTGGTAGTGGTGGACACCACTATGCTCCCAAGAGCTAAAACATAGAAAATAATTAATCCTTTCTTACAGACTTTTTTAGTCTCATGGGGTGATTTTTAAATGAGTATCCAGCATATATTTTTTTTAAAAATCAAATATGGATTAAAACCTGAATGAAAAATTTTTGATTTAGGCACAATGTTGCTAACTTCTGTTTTCAACATGGTTTCTTAAAGAAAAGCCTATGTGACCGTACTGTTCTTCTGTCAGCCCCCTTCTCCCCAATGCATATCAGACTCGGCGGTTATGTTGAAACTATATTTTTCTGAGGGCAGCTATCTGAGGAAACAAAACAGGGTTTTGCAAGCTTTGTGGAGACTATCAGCTTTCAGGAGGGAAAGATGGGACTTGATAAAATGATCCTGCTGATAAGAAAGGTTTCAGCCTAAGCTGTCTACTCTGACCTTCTCGCTGGCCGCTTCGCCAGCCAGGCGGTCGGCACGCTTTAGGTGTTACAAACCCACGTATCACTCAGCCATCCACGTACCTGCGACCTCTTGCCCTTAGCGTGACAGAAGACTAGAAGTTGTGGGAGTGAAGAGATACGGAGGGAAAGAGGAGGAGGAGGAGGACATCAGGTCATGGGAGGTAATAGGAGTCACTTCAGTTTAAAGGGTGCAGTATGGACTCTATGGGACATTATACTTCCTCTATTGTTCCATGGATTGCAAAACAACTTCCTTAAAATAAGTTTCTAACCATTCTGATAAAAGGCAGGATTTTGTTCAGCTTGAAAAATGCATGACAACTAAAATAAACCCTTTTTAAAAAAGATTGGTTATTTGCAAGCCAGTCGGGTGACATTTGCAGCCTGACTCAGAATTGGTGAATACTTGGGGTTGGTCAACTGTAATCTAATTTTTAAAAAATAAAAATCGGGGGATTTTTTTAAATTCCCCAGTAGTTCCTATATTTTTTCCCATGGCAGCTGATAATATCTGGTCTACAAACAATAAATAATTTTGTATTACTTCCTGCCTATTTGAAGGGCTTATGTACCAAAGAAAATGGGATTTTGAATTGATATATTTGCAAGCCAAACATCACAGTGGATATTTATAATTCTGTATTTTAAAATGCAGTTGAGGTGACTGCCTCTAGCCGCTCAGGAGTTATCACAGAAACATGAATATATAGTAATTTGGCAGAGATGGTAAGTTTGATTCACTGGAGACAGAAGACCTGAAAAGTAAGAGGTGTTAAAGATTATGTAATTCTTACTGACCAAGGAAAATGATTATAACAAAACTGTTAGGTCTCTTGGGTTCACCCCAAAACTGAAGATGAAAGGTAAGTGCTTCAAAACGACGATGTGAAGTTTACTGAGTCTCTCCCTTGAATGAACAACAACTTCATATCCTGGAAAAGAAGAGCAGGTTTATCCTTTTCTGGTTTTCTCAGCCATAAGGAAAATCTCTTGCTGCTGAAGTTAAGTTTTATGGAAAAAAGCGTCTGCATTCAGGTATGAAAATTTTGCCTTTCCTACGTGAATGCTGCTGTATGTAAAGGTTTCTAATCACAGACTAGAGTTAATGGGTTGACACATCTAAGCAAGGAACAGATGGTAGTTAGTTGGGTGTTGCTTACTGGAATAACATCAGTGGTGTAACATTTTGGCCCTGAAGGTGAAAGCTGATTTAATAAACTAGAAACAGCCTCTTAAACACATGTTCTGTGCCTTCATGTTTGTAATTGTTTAAGTTCCTATTTTGACAGAGCAAACAAAGTGACAGGGAATAAATGTTACAGATACTAACTTCTGAAAATTCTTTCATCAGGTATTCTTTTAATCTGATTAAAGTGCCCTGTCAGTACAGAGCTTTAATCAACCACAGATACTTACAGGAAAATGATGAGGGATGGTTGCAGGTGGAGAGCAATGCCAGAGGTAGTCAAGGTGAAGATTAATTCATATCTGGCTTCTAGAGTGGGAGCTGAATACCAAACCAGCAGCACGGCACCTTACAGACAAGGTACCATCTCGGCACAAACGGGTAATTTCCATGCTAATGGTCAGAACACAAATATTTCCACTGACATAACACATGCAGTTTGCTTAGCTGATTGCGCCTTCCTTATGCCTGTTAAACACAACAAGCTGTGCAACACATCAGGGAGTTTGTAACACCATGTGGTAGCTGGCCGGTTCCTGCTTGGGTCATGTTTTCTTCATCAGCTGACAAGGTGTGGCGCCCTGAAAGATGAGTGTTTGTTCTTTAGAGAAAGATAAAATACAATCAACTGGAGAAACCGAAGGCATTACACATGCTAAGTCTTATTCATAGCGATTTGGCCATGTACATCAGGAATGAACCAAACTACTTGAGAGTAAGATGAAAGTGAAAATACTGCAGGGGAGACAGGTTATCAGGTGGGAACAGGCAAGGAATGTAATAAGTTAAAAATTACCTCTGCCTTGCCGTGAAATTCAAACCTCAGTAATGATGTTGATGATGTGCCATAAAGATTGATGGTAAGGCAAATTTAGGGAAGGCTAAAGAGTGCGGTTCCATTAACTTATCAAAGGACTCAACTGCCAGTTACACCTGACTCTTCAGCATAATTTGCCGTTGGTACAAAATTAAATGGAAGCCCCCAGGGGCCCCAAGCAGGAATCCATTAGCAAACACCTATAAATCACTCATCCCATAGCAATCAAGGGCTTGTGTGTTTGAGCTGCTATCTTAATAAACTATACATCACTGTTCTTTCCACGGTAAAACAGCAAATGAGCAGTTGTCTCTTCAAGCAAGAAAAGAAAAAGAAAAACAAAAAACCTGGCAAAGGAAAGGGAAGACTTACAGGAGATCTAAAATTAAAAAACACAAACTGTCTATGGTTTTAAGATACCACTCATTCACAAGAAATTCCAGTGTACTAGAAAACTAAGTGTAATTTTAGCATGTGTAAGACCATGTTTCTATGGAAAAAATATTGGGAGAGGATTGCGGTATGATTTGACAGACCCTCCCTCTCAGGTAGCAAAGGTCTCAGTGAGGTGGGGTTGTGTCCCAGAATACAAAAGAAAGTGTCGTAGGTCACTGTAATTAGCAGTCAAAAGCTCTGATTTTAATCAAGGTGGGGACAGCTCCTTCAGCTTTGGCAGAAATCTATGCAAGAGAAAGATCTCTAAACCCAACTGAGAAAGAACCGAGGTATCTCCAGCCTATTGCTACTCCCATGAAAGCCTGAGAAATGGAAATAGCAGAATACCATTAAGCCATCAAACCTTATATTAAAAGCTCATAAAAGCAGGACAGAGAATTAATGAGTAATATTGTGGCAATTGTATTCCACAATCTAGCCCACTCATTTTAATTTCATTTTTAATAGTGCTTTTTCTAGAGGTGCTAAAAATGTATTAGAGGAGGGTGGTATGTGTGTATGTGTTTAGAACTGTAAACAGTCTTGCAATAGGAGGCTTCGGCAGCTATTAGTCCAATGGTAATTCAGCCTGGTAGAAAGTCATCCCAGGTCAAAATCCAGGTTGTGTGTCATTTGTGTCTTCATTAAGTTTTCCACAGAGATGGGTGGATGCCTCCAAGCTTCTCTTGAGTGTAACTTAAGCCAGGTAGAGCTTTTCAAGCTACTCTCAGGCAAGCGTCCAAGTTATCAGGGCAACTCCAGAAGCTTTATCAGGACAAATGAGCAAAGGGAAACGTATAAATCCAGTGAATCTGTGGCTGGAGCAGTGTAATTCTGTAATAAGAGGCAGCTTAACTATGATTTAGCAGCATATAGGCTTCCTGCTGAGTCTTGGCACAGGGATAAACCACATTTTAGTAATCTAGCCGAAGGATAATTTTTAAGCAGAGGCTTTAAGCAAAAGCCTGTTCCTTAGTGCCACAGTTCATTGTGTCATGTTATCTTACTTAGACGTGTGCATTAAACGGGACATCATTCCTCAGTGTTCCCCCTAGTGGTATTACTGAAAACTAAAAATCCTCACTACAAACAGGACTGAGCCAGAGGCGGTATCTGTCAGGTGTCTGGTCATGGACAGGCATCTCCTAACGGAACGGGGTCACCCTGTCACCCCCCATGCTGAGGACTGGGAGAGAGAAAAATCAGCAAAAAGCTAGCACAGAACTCATTTGGATTTTATTTGGAGCCAGCAATGTGCCCTTGTGGCCAAGAAGGCCAATGGCATCCTGGGGTGCATCAAGAGAAGTGTGGCCAGAAGGTGGAGGGAGGTCATCCTCCCCCTCTACTCTGCCCTGGTGAGGCTGCAACTCGAGTACTGTGTCCAGTTCTGGGCTCCCCAGTTTAAGAAGGACAGGGAACTGCTGGAGAGGGTGCAGGGAAGGGCCACGAAGATGATTAGGGGGCTGGAGCATCTTTGTTATTAGGAAAGGCTGGAGGGGTTCAGTCTTTTTTCAGTGGTGCCCAGTGATAGTACAAGGGGCAATGGGTATAAAATTGAATATAGGAAGTTCCATCTGAACATGAGGAGGAACTTCTTTACTTTGAGGGTGGCAGAGCACTGGAACAGGGTCATAGACTCTCCAAGTTTGGAGACGTTCACCCTCCTGGACACTGTCCTGTTGCAACCTGCTGTAGATGGACCTGCTCTGGCAGGGGGGTTGGACCAGATGGTCTCCTGCGGTCCCTTCCAACCCCTGTGATTCTATGATTGTGAGACAAACTGTGGCAATGTAAAGTAACAGACCTGTGCAGTTAGGGTGTAGGCACTACTCTGTTCACACCTGGGTAGCTGTTTCTGTGCATGAACAGGGATACTGGAATACTTCTGTGGCTGTGTACTTACATTGCCATTTCTTCTGCTGCTGTAACACGGACACTGAAAGACACGTGGGCAGCCAAAGCTGTATCTGGCCATGGTGCAGGTTTAGCTTAGACCTGGGATCACACACCCTTCTGAGAAGTGATGGCTTTCGCGTGCGTGTGCACGCTCCCAGACTGTGCCCCTGTATAATATCATAATATGCCGAGTCATGGATCCAACTCTAGACACTCTGCAAATGCAGTAAAAAAACAGATTCATTTACAAAAATTGTTTTTTCAAAGTCAAAGATGAGAGACATGTAATAGATGTGGACTAAAAGGGAAGTCCTAGCACAAGGAGCTTGCCTTGCTTTAACACCAGAAGGCTTGTGACGAGTCAAGTCTGCTAGATTTTTCAGATCCATCAGGGAGCACATACAGCAGAAGTCAGCAGTGGGCCATGTGAGTGGGAGCTGGGATCCTGAGGGAAACGGTGAGGAAGCAGCATTTTTAGTTAAAAGGTACAAAAAAAGACCTTGCCTGGAGATTACAGGCCACGGCAGTCAGTGAATCAACACTGTGCTGACAATTTACCTAAGTTTCACACCAGTGACTTCCGTTCTGGTTTCTGATTTATTATCGCCAAAAATATTTCCCTGTGGAAGCGCTGATCCCTGAACGGTAAATGCACATTTAATACAACTTGCGTTTACTGACAGTGGGCTCATTTTCTTCCTTAGCTTTTACAGGTCTTTTAAAAAAATCTCCCAGACTTGCCAGTGTCTTTAGAAGTACTGCGTGTAGCCTAGTGAACGAAGACATGCCCCAGCAGACACCTCAGGAAAACCCACCTCCTCTCTTAGCACGCCGCCACCCTGCGCCAGCATCCCCCGGGCAGCAGAACAACGAGGTCTCTTCCCCCCCCAAAAAAACATGGGAGATTCACTGCCGGAATCGGCCCAGGGACCACAGGGAAAGGCGATAGGTGCAGACCCGCACAGATCTGGATCCCCAATGCCTGGCCCGCTCCACTGACGCCATCTGAGCAGGGGTCTCCTCCCGCGCATTTTCACACGCACTCCCAGTGCGCTCGGTCGTGAGCTACTAAAGCTGGGCTATAGCAGGCTGTGAGGCACCTCAGTTCTGGTTGTGCAAGCAGTGATTAAACGTGTGTCAGGACTGATACCGTCCTAGCGGATCCTAGTTGGAAGCACGGAGGTGGGCTAAGTGATCTCCGGAGCTCCTTTCCCACACTGTGATGGTGAGCTGCCAGTTAGAAATGGGATTGGACGTCCCAGCACTGAAAGAGAGATGACGGGCAGGGGGGAAAGCGGGAAGGAGGTCTGGAGCAGGGATGCGAGGGCAGGTCGGCACGCTGAGGCTGGGGAGGAAGGGGACGGAACGGGTGCGTCCCGGGCCGGCGGGCGGCGGCCGGCGGGTGTCACTGCCGAGCCGCGCTGCCGCGGCGGCGCCCAGCCCTCCGGGACCGCAGGGTGCGGAGCCGCCGCCGGCTGCCCGCTGGATACGGTCCCTCCGGCCGCCTTCCCGTTTGGGAGGTGTGGGTTAGAGAGGTTGCGAGGCGAGGCGCGGTGAGAGCGCAGGAGGAAACTGACTGTCTCCTTGGGGATGTGTTCCTGAGTGGAGAGCTGCTGGCGAACGGGGCTCGAACCCCCGTTACACGGGGCTGTTGCAGGCGTGTGAGCGGCCGCGGATCTGAAGCCGTGGGAAGAGCAGTCTAGCGACACAGGGAGAGGCAAAGAGGTGATAGTTGTGTTCCAGCCCCAGAGCCAGACCAGCAGATCGTAAAGCCCGGTGCCCTGCCGAAAGGCTACAAGCTGAGCTCCTCTCCCTCGGTCCCACACAAAGCCGGGTTATTCTGGCCTCTTCCTTTATGCGTGGGGGGTTAAGCTATCCTAACATGACTCCAGCTCTACCTGGAAAACGCCACCGGCTTCATATAATACAATTTCTATCTGTACTTAGACAGGGTACATCGCTGCTGGCGGCTCTTCCTTCCAATAACATAGCGGGGCGCAGCCATTCTGGCCTGTTCCGTGCGGTTGCAGTTTGACTGATGTGGCCAATAGCATGTGGATCACACGTGGATTTTTTTCGACTACAGCACGTGGATCTCTCATGACCATTGCAAAAGGCAGCGTGAGGAAGTTCCATCTCAACACGAGGAGAAACTTCTTTCCTTTGAGGGTGGCAGAGCACTGGCACAGGCTGCCCAGAGAGGTGGTGGAGTCCCCGACTCTGGAGACATTCAAAACCCGCCTGGACACCATCCTGTGCAACCAGCTGTAGGTGGACCTGCTCTGGCAGGGGGGTTGGACCAGATGATCTCTAGAGGTCCCTTCCAACCCTTAACGTTCTGTGATTCTGTGATTCTGTACTGGAGCAGGGAGCTACATTGAGGGTTATAGTGTAAAACAAAGGCATAGAATCATTTATCTTGTAAACAAAGCAAAAAGAGCATGAGCGTCACATTCTTGCATTCCCCTGAGTGAAGGCAAGTGCATACAGCGAGAGCCTCGGGCTGCGTGTGAAGGCAGTCCCCTCAGGAAAGCCGGCTTGACAAGTCTCGTGTCCGCTTCTTCCTCTTTGGTGTTGAATAAAGGGAAGGTTGATAAACAAGGACTGCACAGCCTTCAAAATAAAGATTGCAGCCTACAAAATAAAAGAGGCTAATCAAGGTCTCTCCTTGGCTTTCCTCCTGCTCCATAGGAAGGAACTCAGCAGCATCCTCAGCAATGCAGCAGCTGCGTCTCTTTCACCCTGTTCTTCTTATCACTCTCTTTTGGGGTTTATACAGGCAGTATTTTACATTGTCCCTTTTAGGAGGCAGGTGGGAAACACCTTGGGCCTATTGCAACTGCATGGCATTAAATTTGTGCAGGAATACACAGAACACTATTGCACAGAGCAGGAGAGGAACTGAATTAATTTGTAAGCAAGGGGGTAAAATTACTGCAAGGAAATGCAGAACCCCGAGACCAGCATACTTTTGCAAAATTGCCATGCTGCACAAGGATCCCTGTTCACTGAACTTTTCAGCACAAAGAAGGATGAAAAATGCTGTATGTAATCAGCTAGCTTGAAAGAAATACTAGAAATAGAATAAGATAGTGTTTAATTTTTTCCATATTCCAGTTTTACACACTCCTACATAATAAATACACAGCTGCCAATGTTGCCTTTTCTTTTACAGGATGCATTTTTTTAAATTAGACCAAAGTACAAAACATGCCAAGTCTTCATAATATTACACCAATGATGTTTCACTCATTCAGAAGGTGCAAGTACCAGAATTAAATCAGGGGTGACATGTGGGTGGTTTCAGTACCAGTCCTACTCACACCTGTCACTTGCAGCAAGCAGGCAAAGTTTGTTGTGCGTTGTCACTTTTTGAAATTAATGGGAAAACTTGCAAACATCAGGGAGCACCAGAACTCAGCAGCTGTGGATAGACCCAGCACCTCTACCTTTTTGAGTTCAGGTGGTGGGATCAGCTATGCACATTTGATAACCGCTAGGCTGGGAGCAGCTGAAATCTATTCTGTTTCACAGCCTGAATTCAGGCTGTTAAGACAACGCCAGACTTTGCAACTGCTTTGACTGATCGAAGATCAGCCCCTCCTGGGTCTGTGGCCTTCCAGAAACTTCTTGAGCCAGTAAATCCGTGTTCCAGTGGCTCTGGTGCCTGAGGAGCTTCCAGATAAGGCAGGGCTGCCAAAGCTCAGAGCGTGCTGAATGCTTGCACTTGCTCACCCCAGAGAATTCCTAAGTAACTTAGCCTGAACTAAAGGGAAGGAAAAGGCAGCGAGAGCACTGCTATTTCTGGGCAGGGAAAACAGGCTGGTCTTCACAGCAAGAATGGACATCCACAAATCAGAACTATGCCCATCCTTTCTTTCCACTTTAGCTGTTGAGCTCCCAAAGGCTACATCCATAAACAAAAATACAGGGGACCAGACCCTCTGCTGACATCCACTTGGGATGGCCATCAAAGCAACTAATACCACGTGAGAGCCTGGCCTATCACAGAGCCCATCAGATGAGGTTGCTGCAAACACCATTTAACAGGTTCTGAAAACTTCTTTAGGTTTTCAGCTTGGGAGGCTTCTGTGGAGGAAGACGATTAAAATGCCATGTGAGGAGGCGAAGGGCTGCTCTTTGTTCCTGGGTGATGTTTGGGATTTTACTTCTATACATCTCAAGAAGGAATAATAACGCAGAAGTAGCCTGTATCATTCAAAGAGCTGTGTTTGCCTGTTTGATTTAGAAAAATGTAGAAATGTATGGGTTTGTTTCTGCAATGGATGTTTGTTCAAGTCCCAGTTATGTCACCTTAGGAAGGCCATATTCCAGGAGAAATTTAATGAAGGCAGTCGTATGTTGCAAGTAGAGGCAGGAAGAGAGCTGCTAGCCAGAACACAGGTAATTTACTTGACTCCCCTCATCCTCATCTTTACATTGTGACCAAATGTCTCATCACTACCAGAACCAGTCCCTAAGAAATCTTGTTTCTAAGTAAGCCTGGAGTAAGACGGACTGTGCCGAGTCTTTTCTCTGACGGCCTTGAGTCACGCAGGTTTTATTCCCACCTCTCCAGCTTCTGCCCTCATTAGCAGTTCAACATCTTGCTTTCAGTTGCAGATCAGATCAGCATTTACCCTGGAGAGCAAACTTCAGTCATACAAACCCATAAGAAGCTTGCTCTTTATTTCAGTAGGTGCAGGATCCGGCCCATGAAAATGTTGCTGTGCTCTGAAGCCGTTAGCACGGCGCAAGGCCACGCTGGGCTCCCTTAGGCTTTTCGGAGCTGTAAAATTCTGCAGGGTCCAAGAGGGTGTCTCTGGCAGAGACACCACTGCTTGAACTGCCCTTCTGCTACCTTATAAAGCCTTAAAAGGTCTTTAAAAGAATGCCATATGTACATACATTTCACTTCTTTGGAAAGGAGACACACTTGTGTGGGTCACTTTGGGAGGAGATCTGTATTTCTGTGGCGCAGCGGGTGGAAACGCGCAGGAGAACAGGTCAGTGAGAGGCGTCTGGACACCTTGCTCCTCCCTAGGGCCTGGACCTTGCTGAAGAATGGTCCCTCTTCATCCCAAAGCTTCCTCCAAACTACCATTTTGCACTCTTTATTGCAGGTTTGGGAGTTGTGATACCCCAGAGGCACAACATTCAGAAATCATTAAACTCCCTTATTTTATTTTTTTAACAAATACACTTGGGATAAATATCCTCTGGCTTGTAAGCTCTAAAATACATTTGGGCAATTGCCCATATTTTTCTCTCTAATCACAAAAGCAAAATGCTTTTTTTTTTTTTTTTAAAAAATATAGTGAGATGATTCCTGAGGCTGGGGACTCTATGAGAGTGCAAAATACGAAAAATAGCCTCTCTAGTGACACACGTCCTCAGTTTTGGCCCAAGCAGAGAGGAAGGAACAAGGCTTGCATGTACCAGACGAGGAGGGTTAGATTACATTTGGAAGCTTCTGTGGATACTGAATTACTGGAAGAGAAATAATTCTAGTGATTATTTATCATAGGATAAGCAGGAATCACTCAGACCTGAGGTGATAAAAAAAGGACAAGCCTGGGAAGAGACAAGTCTTCTGTGCATTCTGTATTACATTTCAGCATTGGAAGTTATATAAAATGGCAATACATTTTTTATCGGAAAACCTGACTATGTTATTTATTTTATCCTCTGTATGACAAGGAAAAAATAGTCTATTTCAACAGTTTATATATATTTAAATTATGAAAAGTTATATGTAAAGATGGTAGAAGCATGTTTGAAACAGAACTATGGATATGATTCAATGGTTAACTTATTTCCTAAATGAATGAGAAAGGAAACAGGTTGCTGCAAGCTTCTGCTCTCACTTCCTTATGAGAGAAGACATAGACGCTGTCCCAGAAAGAACGGGGCTGTTGTGCACGCTCATTTCAGGCAATTATGGGTAACTGGGTGGAGAATGAAGGACTGTCCATCTTTGTCGTTGTAAGTACAATTTTTATTATGATTTGTGTCTAGTAAAAAGTTCTACAGAAAGTTGTACTAAGCAGATCTTACTGTGCCTGTAAAGGATGCATCTGGTTGTGCAGAAACTAGGGCAGTAAGTGCAGCGAAATGCTTTGAGAGAATGATTTTTAAGGAGCTCTGTCTGTTATTTGGATTGCTGTAGGATTCATTGTCAACTGAGAAATGATAGTATGTTAACTTTCATTTGCTTTGTTAGAAATATTTATGTACATGGGGTTTTTTGGATGCAGCATTGACTTAAAGAAAACAAATAACATTACATGTCAGGTAGCCATGTGCGCTTCAACAGAGAAAGCAACTACAAGTCTTTCTTGCACTTTTACAAACAAAAGTGGGTGTAACTGAAAGCACAGTGTCCTGATGGTATAAAATTTACATTAGAGTCAGATTCCATAATTTAGAGCAGAGATTCACCAATCCTTCATTAAGTCAACTAGTATCTGAACTGAGCTTGTAGACGACTTGCACAGAATAGCTGTGAAAGTAGGTTAAATTCATGCTGAGCAAGATTTAGAAGTACTGAAAATCCCAGTCACATTTAAAAGTGCTAAATAGTAAGGCAGGGCAGTCCTCCTTGAGAAAACTTAGGCAGAAGTTAGTATTTTGTTTTGTAGAAGTTAGTGTTTTGTTTTGTGGGGTTTTTTCACTTCACAGTGTGATACAAGAGCTATAGGTACACAATTTTATATAGCTATATAAATAAAAACATATACAACACCAAAATGTACTACCAGTTAAGGGATTGCTGCCAAGTGTAGTTCGTATATGTAGGTACCAAGAGGAAGAAAAAGAAGAGATAGAACTTCTGTATTTGTGGTGACTGAAATGTGAACATCTTCATTCAGAAAGGTATTTCTGCTGCTATGAACAATCAATACTTCCATACTACCTTTATATTGTAGATGTGTAGCTCTAATTTAGGAACATAACCTTAGCACTTTAGTGCTTTGAAAAGGAGTAACTGTGTTTGCTGTCACCTTCACTGAATTGAGGAAGTTGAAACTGCCAAGAGGTGAATTCTGGCATATTTTTTTCCACCAGTACTGAAATATTGAAAGAATTAAGTAAGAGGCCAGTAAGAGGCCCTTATTTTGTTCAAATAAGGAATTTATTTTTTGAGTCTCCAAGCTATAACAAGGTTAGCTAATAGGGAAGGAAACTAAAGAAGTCACTGATAAAGAAACCAGCCAAAAGGATGGTTCAGTTCACAGGAAGCCTTAGCAAAGGCTCTGCGTTGTCCTCTACCACTTTACTGCCCACTGACTAGGTACAGGGTTATCTAGTGCCTGATAGAAACAGAACAGCCGCAATTTCTACTGATTTACCCCAAAAAAACAGAGCATGGATGGCTGCTAACTCTGCAACTCAGCACAAGTTGCCAGAGGGTGTTACAGTGCTTTTCAGAGGGTCTGTGTTCCATATGGGTCAACACCAAGAAGAACTGTGAGAGACCATCAAGAATCATGCCAAACCTCTCGGTCTTCTGGGCATGCTGTCAGGCTACCATACACGGGAGTGGCACACTCTCACTTTAAATACATGTCATAAGCACTTAATCCTGACATGAGCTTAGGTTTTAAATGAGGTTTTGGGGATTTCCCAGAAGCTGCCTTACCCTGACGGAAATCCCTTCATTCCACTGTATTTATGCCACAGAGGTAAGGCATTTTCAAGATCTGAACCAATGCCAAGTTTTTTATAGCGTCAGCTGCGCCAAAAGAATTAGCAAAATGTATGGGTTAGGAGAGGTGAGGGACTGTAACGTCGCAGTTTCTGGCATCCTTAACTTATAACCAGAGACTGACTTTTCTCCCAGTTTTCAGACTTTCTCTCCTCTGTTTTCATCCACCACTTAGTCAATCTGCTTAGCCTGAGAGTGCACTAAGACAGATTGGTTTCACTATGGCACATGAAATCAGCCAACCAGCTCCAGAAGGGCAAATAGCCAGATTCACTATGATTTCTGTGGCCGGACAGGCTTGTAGCTACCTCAGATAGCCTTGAGAAGGACTAATAACTTCTCTTTCCCTAGAGAAACCTGCACAGCAGGATATGCAAGTTCCAGAGAATAGCTACATACAGCTACGAAGAAGCCGAATTTTGGGTAGTCCAAACACTACCAAAGTACCTGTGTTGAACATTTCTTGATGGCTGATTTCAGACCTTCAGAGCCTCCTACTGAATAGAAAACATTAGGCCCTAGGTCTAATTTAGGCCATCTATATTTACATCTCAAGCTTCTTTGTCCTTTGGCATGGCTCCTAAGTTTTCTTCTTACATAGGTTAGTATGTCTGAAGAACCGCCATTTGGAAGAGGCCCTAACCTTTAATGATGTTTGGAGATTCAACTATACTCACAGACTTAGCTAAATACTTGTAATATGATGGTCCTTATACAATCATAGAATCACAGAATCATTTAGGTTGGAAAAGGCCTTTAAGATTGTTGATTACAAACGTAAACCTACACTGCCAAGTCCACCACTAAACCATGTCCATAAGTGCCACATCTCTATGTCTAAACCCTTTGAGAGATGCAAAAGTTTCAGCTACCCACTGCTGTATTTCAGTTTGCTGCCACTCCTGTATTCCTGTGCACACACATTAGAGCCCGTTTCCACCAGGAAAATTTCCATCGCCCCCGCTGAACCCTTCATACCCTGCAGTATGCCTCTCTGTGCAAACAGGAGCACAATGAAATAACTGGCCATTATATGAACTGCGCAAATTCAGATGTGTGATCTCTAAGAACGTACTGTAAAGTTTCCTGTTCGTTTCTCTTTCAGCTTGTGTGGCTGGGGTTAAATGTCTTCCTCTTTTGGTGGTACTATCTTGTGTATGATGTCCCACCAAAATTCTTCTACACCAGAGTACTCCTTGGCGTAAGTACAAAACATGTATTATTTTGGCATAGACTGAGCACATAGCAGTTTTTCCCTAGTTTTATTTGATTGACAGGATCAAGTGGCTGGAGCAGCAAGTTCATGTCAGGGTTAAAAGTTATGTGCAAACCGGTAACTGAATGCAGACAGATGTCCAGTGCTTCTGAATAGAAAGCTGGTAAGAAAAATAGAGAGATCCCATTCTAAAGATGTTTTCGGGTAACCATTATGCTCCTGGCAATTAAAGCGAATGTGCATTGTGGCTGCTTTATTAAGCAAAAGATGAATAAAATATTGCCATTGAACTATAGTGCAATCATTTCCCCATGCAATTATTTTCCATAGCATGAATAGTTTACAAAGCTATTAGTTCTGAAAAGCAAACATCATTCATATATTTATCAAGCATGTGAATAGTAGTCAAGCAGTGAAGTGATCTTGGACCCTGGGCTATTCAATATAACCCAGCTGGTTAATACAGCATTATGTGTCCTACCACACACTTGCTTCCAAAGCTACCACGGGCCGTGACCAATTGACAGCAAAAATTCATTTGTTCACAAAATTTAAAAGCCTGATCACAGACATAAAAATCAGTCTAAGCTTCAAATTACGGAACATAGCACTTTGTAAAAGGTTTGTAAAGCCATGGTTTAATTCAACAAAGCATGAAATCTCATTCTGCATACAGCGTCAGATCTATGGATCAAATTCTGTCCTTCACAATCACTGTGCAGTTGCCTCTAAAGTCACAGAGACCTGTGCTTGGAGAGCTAGACCTCAGTGTAACCCCAAGTCAGTTACTGTGATTTGAAACCTGAAAGGGTTCCATGCAATGCAAGGAGAGCAAACATTATCTTTTCCTTTTCTTCAGCGTATTTGGATTAATATGGTCATTATTCCCTCCTTTCAAACAGTCTTTGTCAAAATCTGAAAACATTCAGGATGTGAAGAGCAATGTTAAAGGAACATATTCCTAAAAGATGAGGCAACAAATTTCCCTAGATTGCCTTTACTGTCAACAGAGATCATAAAACCACTTCCCTCGTAAGCTGTCCTTCTGTCTACCATAACCCCCCAGCCAACTGAAACCACAGCAGTGAGACTTTCTTTACAGCCTCGGGGGAGAAAACTCTGCTAATGGCTTAGACTTGCATCTGTGCTCGGCCACTGATTGTCAGACGTGAGAGGGAGCTTTTTGTACAACGATATTATTTCAAAACTGGAAATAGAAAGTGTCTATCTGGAGGAATGTGTTCTGTCTGCATACGTGCCTCTGACTTGCCCAGAGCATGACTACTCCAAAATGTGAACATTGTTAATTAATTCTAGATTTCACACTCCTGAAAATTTGTGATAAAATACATAAATGAAATCTGTGCCTATCCATGTCCTGGGTAATGTTGTAGGTAATTCACTTGGTAATGGCGTCTCTCCAATTACAGCGTGCTTTGGCTCTGGCAAGGGCCCCTGCAGCTTGTCTGAATTTCAACTGCATGCTGATTCTGCTGCCAGTATGTCGAAACTTGCTCTCCTTCCTCAGAGGATCAAGTGCGGTAAGATGAAGAAAGAATTTCAAAATTTATGAAAGATAATAACCCAAGCAGCCTTGCAAATATACCAAGCAACTTCATCCAAGTTCCCCAAATATACGGTATTTTGGGGATGTCCTCTTTTAAGCAGTAGATAAGCCTGGAGTGTTGCTATGAGCAAGACTGAGGTCTATATGCCAATGGTGTATCTAGAGCTCTGTTGAGAGGTTTAGCCTTGAATTACCCTCCTTTGAGTCTTCCCTTTTTGCTTGCCTCCTGGGTATCGTGGGTCCTGGGTGCAAAGCCCCTCTTGTGGCTGGCAGCAGCCATAGGTGGTGCGTACACACATTTGCCTTGTTTGTCACCGACATAACACCCACTTAGAGCAGGAGCTGTTAGCCCACATCTTCTGTCTTTGCATGTTCGGTTCTTAAAGTAAATCTAGTTTGTCACAGACTTTCAGGATGGGACCTTTTTCCAGCTGGTTCTCAAATTACGTTCTTTCTTGTCCGAGTTGCATTTCCATCTCAGGATGAAATAGTTCGCAGGCCTTCTGACCATTTCTAGCTCCCAAACGCAAATGTTATATACAGAAACTGAGGAACCACCACTTAGGAAAGGGCAACTGATCTAAGGTGACATCTGGAGAGGCTTCCTATGACAGCACTGACTGTATCACACTGCTGAAATCTAGATCTCCAGCTGTTACAGCAGGAATAACGCAGACAGTGCATGGTGTGCTGCAGTGAAAAAGCAGTATTCTCCTCAAACTCACGAACTGTCCTTCCAAATATAAAATGATCCCTTCTTTCTTTCTAGCCTCTTTAATATACACATGGTCAATGTCATCAGTTCACAGAAGCCCCCTGTGAGGGCTGCTCTCAGCAGCAGAGCAAAAGAGGAAGCAATCAAACAGATGCAGTGTTTCAAGAGTCCTTCATGGGGAAAGGGAGTGGGATACAAAATAATAAGAAAATAACCTGAGCCAACCCTGGCTGTACATCCATCTAGTACAAGTATTCTGACAATCAGTGTGGCCGACTGTCACACAGAAGTGAGGTGTGTCTGCCACATTAATCTCCTAAATTGCCTGTTTAAGGCATAACCCTTAGAAATATAAAGTTGGAACTACAGAGACCGGGCTTTCAGTTTTGTGCTGTACCCCTTCAGATTCCGGGATGCTACAAAAGCAGCCAAGTGTACCCACCATGTATGTAAGAGGAAAAAGAACAGTAAGTAAAACTGTTGGCTTAAAGTTGTTCTTCCCGTGCCCTGAGAAATATCAATCAGTATCTGCCAAAATTCAGAGCTGACACCCCAGATTGCTGAAGTCAATAATGTACATAAATTTTGTAAGAATTAATGTTGCTATTGGATGACTGCAAGTGGAAAATATCAATGAGCTCTTGGTCATACAAGGCCTTCATGAGGTCTGAAATAGATTCCACAGGGGTCAAGCGGAAAGTAGGTTGGGCAGAGGTCTTCTGAGGTCAAAGCCATGAAAGAGCTGAAGACATTTTTGGAGACGCTACTGGAAGGCTAAAAACTGATTCCAAGAGTTGAGAATTGTACTCCAGCCAGGACTTCACGCTACTTGTCCTGAATTGTTCATCCCCTAACATCTATAGCTTAACTTTTCTAACCAGGATCTCAGTGAAGCTGTCCCTCTTATCAGCACCCAAGCTACAGAGTGAGACCTTCTGCCTTGGGCGCTGTGGCAGCGTCACTCAGGCTACACCCAGTTTGCAAGTGAGAACCCAGCAGAGAGGTACAGCTCCATTTCTGCTGCCCGCCTGCAGCTCACTGCCCTCCTGATAGCGCTGGGCCCTATGAGGAACCAAAGGGCTCCGAGTGAGAATGAGCGAGGAGGGGAGGGAGGGACATCAAATAGGACTGTTAGAGAGTTGGTGTGTGTTTGACTCCAGCTGCTTTTTGCACCCAAGCTATACCTCAGGAAGGAGGTACTTTTATATCTGAAGCAAAAGACGCATAGCCTGGTGTGCCAGTGGTAGCGTCAGGACTCTGGTGGCCTCAGGGCAGGGGTACAGGACAAGCTTCTGCTTGTTCTGCTGTATCATTATCATCATTATCATCTGTATGTCATTAGCTATGCTCTACCAGGAACACCTGTGAGGATCTCTTAAGAAAAATCAGGATTTTAAAATGTCAAGTTATTGAAAGGGTAGTGACCTTTCCAACAGCGATGTCATTGGGGTTAGGGAGAGGAGAGAATTGTTCAAATTCACCGTTCAATAAGAATGTGCTGGAAATTCTTGCCCTTTACCTCCTGCCACCCAGAAATCATATGCTACAGAGTTATTTGATATTAATTGAAAGAACGGCTGTGTTGTCTTTGCATGCCCTTTATTGCCGTATTCTTCGCTGTTGTTAATGAGCGTCACTACTGAACCTAGCTGCAGCAATCTACCATTCCTCGGCCTTCTGCTTCTTAGAAAGAAAGATCAAGTGGTTTTTGTAAGGCAGGCAAGCAGAGTTGGCACTTCCTCACCATGCTACAGTTCTGCAATCTTTTTAATTGTGTCTCAAGATACGTGATACAGAGAAGGTCAAATTTCTCCTGGCTGTTGTTATAGTCTGCTGAAGTCATTGCAATAGCCCCAGAGTGTTTGAATTTGCCCTTTAATCAATGTCACAGCTGGAGAATAACCAAAGGAGAGAACTGTTCCCATCTCATCTATTTATCTGTACAGTTAATACTCATGGGATATTTAGAAATGGAGTGGTATGGAAGAGTAAGGCCGCTGCTGGTATCTCCACTAACTAAAGAACAAACGAGAAATTAAATTGTTCTGGTGTTTCATCACACTTTCTTCTGTTTCACTCCTGGATGGCTGGTTTGATCAGCTCCACTGTATTAGCTGGGAAGACACGTGACCTTACCCTGCCATCTACAAAGATAATGTCCGGCAAACACTCGTTAGAATATTTTGGTCTCAATCTGTTGTGTGAAACATCTCTACGGCTCTTGTGAGGAAATGTTTGTGTCAGTTTTCTTCCTTTTGTTGGTCAGCAAAAGCAATATAAAGGTACAATACAGGATAATAATGCTTTCTACTGTGTGGAGACAGCAAATGCTAGCTTTACAGGCACTTAACGTTACAGAAAAACTCCCACTGACTATAGAGCAATTTAGATGGAGTCTGTTAGGAACCTGTCATCATTCTTAATGAAAATATCATTCAGTTTTTCTAAGGAACCAACTTCTTCAGTTGTATCAGCAGAGATTTTTTCTTTCTGTTTCTCTTTGAGTACCTCCAGCAACAAGTTCTAAGTGAATGCCTGGCAAGCACACGCAGTATTTTGGGGAAGGAATCACTTGCTATTTCAAACCATAAGTGACTAGCACATTTGGGGTGGGAGCTCCCTGAGGCAGTTACACCCAAACTTTCTAGTCCATTTCTACAGTGTGAACCACAACAGGTTCCTGATGCTAGGTGGCAACTTGAGGCTTTACCAAAGCAGTCACCCTGTCCTGGCAGACTGTGATCCCTCCTTCTGTTTACAACATGTAATCGAACATATATATACTTCTGTTGTAATGGATGGTAAGTTCTTTCTCATCATCAAACACTTTACTTAAATGTGACATGTTAAAACATAATCTGTTATTCCCATATTCTGAAGAATGGGGGGGAAATATTTTTGTCTATATTTAGGAATTCTAGATTTTTACTAGCAATGCCACCAGTTGTTGTGCTCAGGGCCTCTGTTTTTGTCCCTGCATTTAAATAAGTATGCACAGACATCACAAATAGTCTTCAAATACTTTTTTTCTTCAAACCCAAAGTGCTGCTCTACCCGTATCAGACGACAGCTGGACAGGAACCTCACCTTTCACAAAATGGTGGCATGGATGATCGCCCTCCATACTGGTTGGTACTCAAACGTTTCTTTGTTTATTGCTTTCTCATGCATTTTACACAGCATACAGGTGGGATTCTTAAGGATATAGGCAGAGACCTGATTTCATTAACCTAAAGGAGTCAGTGTGTACCAAGGCTTAAATTAGCTTCCAAACATTATTCTTCAAGTGGCAGAGAGCAAAAGATAAATAAGAAAGAATACTTTTTCTCTTGAACCATAGGCAGCATTTATGACACTGGTTAATAAAAGGTGTTTAGCAATGCCCTGAGAACCAGATACCCTGGCTTTAATTCTTTAGACTTACTTCTTAGCTGGCATGTCTGAAAAAAATAATAGAAATGATGAAAGAAAAGGGTATAAAAAACTTGGACAGGCCACAGAAATGTCTTCGTATTTTATCTCTCATTTCCTAAACTAAGAGGTTTCTATCTTTTTTTTCCCCATCAAATCTGTCACTTCTCAATGCAAGTACCTTACAAACCATACATCCTAAACAGTCTTTGTATCAGTAGATCACTTGAGCTGAGCAGGTTCCCTTTCAGAGCTGTGGCTGAAATCTCACTACCACTTCATCGAAAAGGAGCAGGGCGATGCAGTTAACATAAGGCCACAGAGGAGGTCTGCTGCACAGATGGATTGTTGGGGGGGGGGTTAGATCTGTACCCACCAGGCCCTGTTTTGAAGGTGAATAAGTATCTGGTGATACACAAGGGGAAAATTTTGAGAAGCATTGTAGTGCTTACTCCTGCAATAATGTGTAGTGGAAGTAGCGTGAAACATCTCAGCTGCACAAGGTTTACAGACAAGTCCATCTCAGGAAGAACGTTATTAGTCATTATTAGCAACACAGCAGAACAAAGCAGCACTAGCATATCTGACATCAAAGAGATCCAGATTTGCTTCATGGCTCTTCTACAGAAATCCTGGATGATCCTGACATATAATTTAAGCCATTCTGTGCTTCAGTTTCTCACGTACCAGGGTACTACCTGAATTACTGAAAGTCTTTGGTGAACAAAGACATGCCAGAAACTTCGCTTTACTTCTTTCCTTCCCCCACCCAAAAAGATGTGAACTTCAGATAGACGGTAAAGCTTTAACAGTAAAACATGTCAGTGACTTGAAATCGCGATGAGGAGGGTGAGTGGCAAAGGTCTAAAGCCGCAATTGACAAATGTTGCAAAGTTTCAAATGTTACCCAAAAACCACCAAGCACTTGTCTTGTGCTTAACCCTGAATATTTCTTTTCCTGTCACTCCTAGCAATTCACACCATCGCACACTTATTCAATGTAGAGTGGAGTGTGCAAGCCCGTGTTGAAGAGAGAGAAACTCTGGCAGCCGCGCTTTCTAGGCTTGGTGATGACCCAAATGAAAGCTATGTCAACTTTTTTAGAAAAACTATTGGGGTAAGTGACATGGGCCTGTGACAAGTCATTATTACATTTTTTTAGATGATCATATAAGACTATTTGAGCAGAGTGCCTATTTCTGGCATTCACAATCTTGGTTTGGGACATCTTGCAGCAAAACCTTGCGTAATTCATTCTTCTATATTTTTCAGTAATATTGTTGCTGAATTTTGGTAGTCCTTTAAACTTTTTCACCTGAAGACTTCAAAGTAGTTTTAAAAAATTATGTAAAAACAAGCAGTGTATAGCAGTCTTCTGACTAAAGTAGACATGGCACACAGAAAGATAGACAGAAATCAAACCAAAAGTTTGGAACTTGGGCTGCTTAAGCTCTGGTTTAAAAACCCCCAAAATAAGGAACTACCCCATTCTTCAAAAGAACTGAGCGTCCAATCTCTGAGTTCTGAGACCCACAGCTGCTCAACAGCACTGAAAAGGAGAGCTTTCATTTAGCTCCCTCAATACGGATGTAGGACTCCAGCTCTTAAAAACAGAGCTGTGCAAACGTGTTCACCTTCCCCAAGCCCGTACTGCTGAGCAGTGGCAGAGTAAGAAACAAAGTTCAGTGTGTAAATCGGTGGAAAACCCCTTCTCTCTACTTCCACTTACTTTAGTAAAGGCAAACCTGCACTGCAACAAAATTGGAGTGGGATTTTGTCATTGTTGGCATACAAATTCACAGAGGATGAATTAAAGACTTACAAAAAGGTAAAGAATTTGGGGAGTGAGACAGACTGATGGTTCTGCTAGCTCTGCTTTGATGCAACTCCTTCCTTAGTCTCATGTGTGCAATTATTTTACAGAATCCTGTGGGGGGGCTTTACGTGGCTTTCACATACTTGGCTGGTCTTACCGGCGTTATCATCACACTGGCCCTCATCCTAATCATCACATCATCCACCAAAACCATCCGAAGGTCGTATTTTGAAGTATTTTGGTACACCCACCATCTCTTTGTCATCTTCTTTATTGGCCTTGTCATCCATGGTGCTGGGTGAGTATTTGCACTTATCACACAACACATGGTAACTCCTGTATCTTAATGAAAAGCCCTCTACACACATAAATATAGGGACTTAAGTGACTAAGCAGCAATTAGTTTTGATGGTAATGATGGGCCCATACAGGCTTTGAGAGCCAAGAGGCTCTTGCTGATACATGCAACAAGCTATTCACATGCATGAGGCTGTATGAGACTGGCTTACTTAAGCTCACTGATACTCAACTTCTGATATTGTAATTGGAAAACTCTTTTCCAAGGTTCCTTTTTCTAATTCTTAATTTGTCTTTCTCTCCTAAATGGAATTGCATCACACGCAAGCATGTAAGGAGACCTCAGCATTAAAATGTGTCATGGTTTGGGCAACAGGACAAAATTATATGGAGTCTAGATTTTGTTGGGTAAATGGAAACCGTAATAACACAGATCTACCTTTCAGACTTGGATGAACTTTTAATATCAGCAGCATTTCAAAATAGATTTTTAGCTGTTGCAGCTCAAATATAGGCTTCCAAATGTCAAACATCTTTTTCCACTGTTGGCTCATTCCATATCTTCTGAAATAGCTGAAAAGCCTAATGAAAAAAGTCTAGCACTACGCAAACACAATTTAGCCCTTAGAAAAAGGAATGTTAGTTCATTTTATAAAACCATTGAATTGTTACGTAAAGGAAAAAAAAGGCTAAAGTATCCAAGCTACATTTCATAGTTAATAATTATACTCTACTGTCCACTTTAAAGGAAATTCTAGGTGCACTAGAAAGTGTGCTTTAAAAATGCCCAGCAAAAATGACTATTCAAAAACACTTCCTCTCACTCCAGTAGTGCCAGAAAAAAGACAGAAATGAGAGTACAACAGGAAGAACAAAAATAGAAGGCAGATGAGAATCGTCACCAGCATATTTGTCCATTCCAACTTCCAAACCAAAGTTTGAGCAAAAGCTGTTGAATGAAAAGAGCAAGTAGTCCACGTTTGCTGCAGCAGATATTGTATAGTTACTGACAAAATGTCCAAACTTTCTAGTAGTTACTACACAATGCTATCAGAAAGCAAGCGTTGCTCTTTCTAGAGGTCAGTGAGGAGCACATATTTCATAAAAGTTGACTTTTTATTTACTTGGATGTTCAGTATACTTCTACCATTTTAGTTGCACTGTGCTGAAAAGACAAGAGTTTGAGCAACAGTGGGGTTGAATGTGGCTGTCAGAGTTCAGCTATCCTTTGGAAGGAGATTAACACAGGAATATTATTATCCATACAGGGAAGGATGCCTTCTGTCTGTGAACTCAGTGGCCTCACTTATTTGGCCTTAAAGGCAAGAATGACATTTTGAGTTTAGAAAAAAACACTAACATATTAAAAAATAGTGGATGGGCTTTTTACACTCAAGGAAGGCATCTTAGGTGTACAAAGATGGATGTTATGGAATAAGTATGATCTGACAGTCTTAAAGTAACATGCTAGGGAGACACAGATGTCAGTTTATCCCAGGAGACAGTAGGCTGGCATCATATATATACATATACATACATATACATATATGTATATATACATGCATATATATATATGTATATACAGAAAATCGAACTAAAGATAATTAATAGAATTGAAGGGGCAGATTCTTGTCCATTGCAAGCTGTTATGGCGATTTTGTAGCACCGACATTTTTTGTGCATGGGCTATGTGTCACAGATAAATGTCCCAAACTTCCAATCGTAGTAGATGTAAAGAGGAGAGAGAACAGAGATTCAGATCATCCTGCCTTGATGCTAAAGTAAAACTTTCAACTGCAAAAGAAGTAATGGGAACGCTATACTACCAAAAACTTAATTACAGTACTGGAAGAGTATCTACACTGAGTAATAAGGGAAAATAAGTCTTTTCTTTCTCTTGTACAGGGTGCTTTCATTGTCAAACCTTGAATGGAGCATAATGTAAGGCAAAAAACCCCCAGGCCCACTTTCCCTTGAGCAGTGGGGTGAGGAGTGGCAGGAAATGGGCTCTTCCTAGAGGGTGGCTCCGTGGGGAAGTAAACTGCAACTGATGATGTTCCTGCAAGTTGCAACTCGTGATGCTCCTGGGACAGTGTGATTCCTTCCCTTTATTTTTCAGGCAGGATGTTAATCAAACCTTTAACAAGGATGAGGTTAATTAGTCATATTTAGGAGCAGTGCAATCTTTTAACTTTCAAGACTGCACACAGACTTTCTAATGATCCTCTGATAAATATGTCACTTAAAGCTAGGTATACATATGACTTAGATACCATGTTTTTTTGAAACATCAGAAACGTAGTTCATGGAAACTGAGCTAGAAAAGCAGAAAGAGAAGTCACGGGAAGAAGATATCAACAGAATGATATTGGCATAAATCTGAACCACCTGATCAGAATCAGGCCATTTCTAGGGATAATCAGCAGGTCTTAATCTGGATTTCTCTACTATGACCCTCATCCTACTAATCATCATCATTTTTGGGACTCTCACACACCCCTGATGTTGGCAGAATTCCAGGCAGAGGCAGGAAATAGTGAACAAGACCAGAATGTATTTTCCCCTCTCAAAACCGAAACTGTCTTTCAGCACTAGCTCTGCCACAGGAAATACGGCTGAACTGGAACAGTTAGGCTTCTCTATAATAAAACAACAACAACAAAACCCGAAGCAAGCAAGAATATGTAGGCCAGATCATCAGCTGACACAAGGTGGTATAGCCAGCATAGCTGCTTTGCGTCAAAAGCATCTGTGTGCATTCACACCAACTGAACAGCTACTCCACAGCCCTTAAGGGACAAGAAGGCTCAAAGAAAGAATGTATGTTGGAAAGGGATCTTCAAATTTCTAAACTAAACAACACAATCAACTTCTGTACTTGTCAGTAGAAAATCGATTACCTTGCCTGCTGCAGGTTTTGGTTTTCTTGAAGAACAAAATAGGATAACTCTGAAAAGAATGAAGCTTTCCCATTGTGACCACTTCCTGGAAATGTCAATGGACCTATCCATCAGTTATTCGCCTGATCTGGTAGTCAGTGTTTTCCCCTACCAACTTTCTTCCCCCTTTTTATCACTTTAATACGAATTTTGTGGGTTTATTAGAGCAATAAAGCTGTATTAAAACTGTGGCACTGCAGGAGTCCCAAACTCCACATAAACGAAGCAGTACATAAAAAAAATAACAATAAGTGACAGATACCTTCATTTTCATTTCATTGCCTTAACGATTTTTTTTTTTCCAGGCGTATTGTACGAGGGCAGACAGCTGAGAGTCTGGCTGAACATAATCCAGAGATTTGCTACAAGAACTTCACTCACTGGGGACAAAAGGGGAATTGCCCAATCCCCCAGTTTTCAGGGAATCCTCCTATGGTAAGAACAGTTGTCTTGAGTGAAAATGCAATATAAAATGTTTACAGTTTACTCTTTTTGTTAAAAAATATATCCACTTGCTGTAGAAAACCAGCTGGTTTAACCTTCAGCACTCTTCAGTGGCTGCTTTCTTTACATAATGCAACAGATTTCAACACAATGGCTTATAAGCAGAAATGGACTACAGACAGACAACCCACTTCCAGTGTGCCATAACATGAGCACAATTAACAGGCAAAGCAAGAGACCAAATTGTATCTGAGAACTGTTTACCCAAAATGTATTTTGTGGTTTGTGGGGATTTCTAGAAAGTGCTATAATCCACATAATAAATAGCTTCACATTATTAATGGACTAATGATCACTAGTGGAAAAGTAATGCCTCTGGAAATGTGACATTGAAACTTCAGCTTGTATTGACTAAGCAGGCTGGTTGTTTGTTCACATTTCAGACTGATCTGTTAACAAAAACCACATCTTTTCCTGCAGTAATACAGACTTGAGTCAATAATACATTTAGAACTTCACTCCACATTTCACCTAGTTACCTTCCTTTTTAGACAGAGACAAAATACCTTGCTGTAACTCCAGTAGCAACTAAAAAGGCAGCTGCAACTATCAACAGAGAAATTTCCTCTCTGACCAGAAGTAGTTTTGAAGGTGTCATATCTCTTGAGGATTCCCTGCTCTGGTTGATAAAGAACCAAGACTACTTGAATTTCATGCCTGTTCATAGCATTTTCAGGACTCAACTTAATCTAAGTTGCCATCTTCATCATCTGACTTCTCATTTTATTCTGCTTACAGACATGGAAGTGGGTAGTGGGTCCCATGTTTTTGTACCTGTGTGAGAGGTTGGTGCGGTTTTGGAGGTCACAGCAGAAGGTTGTTATCACAAAGGTATGTGTTGATGCTTAACACCAGGCAAAACATTACCAATTTTTCCGAATGGTGCAGCAAAGCCAATGGCTCCTATACCACAGACAAATTTATCAGTGAAAGGCCTCTCAGGAATGTCCTGGCTGCTTTCATACAAAAATAATGTCAACCTCTAACATCTAAATGTAGCCTGTCTCTAAAAGAGAGCAAGAGGAGAAAGTTAGCTGAGGCACTGAATCTCAGGAAAGAGAAATTAATTTTCTTTGTATTGAGTGAAAAATTCCACAACATAGAAATTCCACAGCCTTAAGAGTATTTAAGATACCAAATCTTTGTTTTCAAAACTACACAGATATTCAGGAATTCTGATTTTTCAGCAGAACAAATGACTCCTGGAAGGGAGAGTTAGGGGGGTGCCTACTTTGTGCAGCCAAAGCTAATGCTGAGCTTCCATTCTCCATGACGTGTTGCAGAAATGTTAATGCTGGTTCTGAAAGTCTAACAGCCAAACTAGCATGGCACCAAGTTCAAATGTGTACAAACTACCCTGGCTTTTCCCAAGGTAATTTCCTCACGTGGCACTGTGCCACATCTCGTGGACATACCCTGTTCAAGTCATAGCAGAGTTTGCGGGATGACTCTGCTGTGCCCTGGCATGACACTGACATGTTGGAAGGCTCCAATTCATTAGTGTGCAGTTTGGTAATTTTCTGAAAGTATCACTGAGCCATTTCTATACCATATGTCTATGGTGCCTGCTTAGTTCTCTGTTGGCAAATCTCTTTTGAAAATTGAAAATACCCTTGGCCGTCAACTTTAGGATTAAAAAATCATAGTGATGGAAATACCAGCCTTGCTTCTAGAATATTGCTTCTATTTATTATTGGCTAAAGATAGGCAGAATGCAAATGCCCACGTTATAGGTCCTACACAGTATAACACAAAAACATCAGTTTGCAGTGGTAATATCTATCCAGTTTCCTATCTGTATGATAGCCTTATAGTTTTGCCCCTATACATACAGTCAAATTAACACTGTGCTCTGTGCCACTAAGGTACATCTGGAATTAACAATGTGCATACATAGATGTGGTGATGTGCTACACGATGCATCAGTCTGATCTGTCCCTTTTGGAGTGACAGAAAGCACGGTGTGAAAAAACATTTCAACCAAAAACTTTGCATCTTCTGCAGTCTTTCATCTGGCTGTCAGGTGCTATCCCTCACTCCCAGTTCTGCTGGGAACAAAGTTTCCCCTGCTTTCCTTGCCTCATAGCAAAGGACGATGTAAGTGATGAAGGATATAGGTACATCCAGTGAACAATGAAGATAGCCTTTTTCTTTTCCCTTTTTTCCCCTTGTCCCTCTTACTGTAGGTGGTCATTCACCCCTTCAAGACCATTGAGCTCCAGATGATGAAGAAGGGCTTCAAGATGGAGGTTGGGCAATACATTTTTGTCAAATGTCCAGCAGTGTCTAAACTGGAATGGCATCCATTTACATTAACCTCTGCTCCAGAAGAGGATTACTTCAGCATTCATGTCCGTATTGTAGGGGACTGGACAGAAGGCTTGTTCAACGCCTGTGGATGTGACAAGCAAGAATTCCAGGAGGCATGGAAGTTGCCCAAGTATGTACAGAGTCTCCACGGTAAAGTCAACCAACACCTATGACAGTTTAAATTTTTCTCAACCCGTTTGTTGGCACCTGTGATACAATCCTTAACTACTTCCACTGCAGATGTGGGCCTTAGATGGTTCTGTCCAGTTTTCTCCCATCAACCCCACCTCATCTTTTGCTGAGTAGTATTCAGCCCAAATGTGCTTTGTAGCAGACAAATGCCTTTCCTTTTTATTGTTATTTTAAACGGTGTTAATAAATATTCGCTTTTGATTTATTAAGTGTACTTTCAATTTCAGGATAGCTGTGGACGGCCCCTTTGGAACAGCGAGTGAGGACGTATTCAGTTATGAAACCGTTATGCTTGTTGGAGCTGGAATTGGGGTCACCCCCTTCGCATCTGTACTCAAGTCTGTCTGGTACAAATACTGCCACGATGCGACCAACCTAAAACTCAAGAAGGTGTGTGTCCTCTTTCCCATGACCCATCTAATTGTTCAAGGGCTGACAGCCCAGATCAAAACAGGCCCAGCAAAGGTGGTCTGGCTCCAGACATTTGTGAGTCCTAAAAGAAGAGTCCAGTTACCTCACAAGACTAGCAGGCAGGGAAGCAGGAGGGTCAGAGCAAACAGATCATGAAAGAGGGAGTACAAAAAAGATTTGCTTATGAGCAAAATCACACACACACACACACACACACACAAATCCTGCCTGTGGCCCTGGGGATTTCCATTTGCAGCAGAGATGCTGTTCAATCTGCGTGAGAAACAGAAAGTCCAAGGCACTAATACAGCCCCTGCAAATATTGCATTCCTTCCCTAAGCACAGAGAGAGCAGTGGAAAAGCACTGCTACCGTCCTCCTCTCACCTCCTGGCCCTGGAAACTCCCTGCGCAGAGGTGCGGGGTCACATTCTGCAGTTATGGTCACATTCACAGAACAGAACTGGTTTTGTTACCTGCTTTAATTTACGTTGCCCACCAGCAGACAGAGAGATACAGTCTACCTCTAAATCATTAATTTATGTCCTAACAAACAGTTTTACAAGGATGTAAGTGAAGAAACACCATGAACTAAAAATGCAACCCGCTGGTGGAAGAGAAATAGAAAGATATTTCCTTGTTCTTGCAGTCATTCATTCTGCTTCACAACCCTCCCAGGATTAAAACTCCTGAATAGCTTCGATAGCAGCCTACTCATCTACTGAAGTGGTCAGGGCAATTTCTACAAGAACTGTACAATCCTCATTCTGTCAGCAGATGTAAAACTAGGAACCATAAGGGCCTGTGTCCCCTGACAGCTCACTCTTGTGTCTTCCAGATTTATTTTTACTGGCTTTGCAGGGACACTCATGCCTTTGAATGGTTTGCTGACCTCTTGCAATCTCTGGAGGCTCAAATGCAGGAGAGGAATAACGCAGACTTTCTCAGCTATAACATCTACCTGACAGGTTGGGATGAATCTCAGGTAACAACACGGTGGAAAATACCACTTCTATATGCACTGAAATTGATGTTAGCAAGTCTGTTATGTTTTGATAAATGTTCAAATGGTCTTTATCCTGGGCCTCCATCTGGCTCTCAGGGGTTTTAAACACAGATGATTATCCATCAGAAGTTACATGGGATTAGCTGCTGATGTGCACTCTGACTTCCTTTCTGGTTTACTCTGGCTGTGCACTCTGGGAAGCAGCTTTTCCTCACAGCAGCAACCTCAGCTGACCATGCAAGTATCTCTAAGACAGCTAATACTGCTTAAAGCATTAGTTAATGGCATTTGGAACTAGAGAAGCTAATGCCCCAGGTTTGAGCAATGGCAGCATATTTGTTTCAGGACTCTCATAAGTTCTCTCACTGGTCTCATGCGTGTAGGTCCCTGTGGGGATACAAAAGAGCAGCTCTTCCATGAGCCACTTGAGCATGTGTGACTGAGTCAGGAAAGGTGCTCACTCTATTTCTTCTAGTGATGTTTTGTTTTATTTATATCTCACCGTTGCAAAATTCACCTAAAGTGTTCCAGCTCAGCTAGATGGACAGGAAGCAGTAGGAGCCAGCTAGGAAGTTATCACACAGGCGGTGGAAAAACAGGAAGGAAAAAAGTCACACAATTCTTGCTTGGGGAGAAAGTTACCTGTAAGTTTTTTTGCATATAAAAGTGCTGCAGAACTCCACAAGGCCTGAACGTATGACCTTAACAACATCTTCTCTTCCTGGCTTTAGCTGGCTTAGCTGGTCTAGGTGAAAGTTACATAGGGAGGGTGCACAAGACCTCTTCATAGGGCTGAAACCTTCCAGAGATCAAACTGGCAGGACTTCATTAAGGGCAAATGAGTTGTATTATTGTACCTGAAGGGAAAGTTTTAATTTACAACTTTATTTTACAGTTCTTAGACTAAACCAGTTCATTGCAAAAGAAATGTAATTAATTGCTGTGTTCAATGCTTCATAGTTCTAACTTTTCCCAGTCTGGAAAAAAGGGGGAGATAGACACCAATAGTCAAGACTTTACCCATGTTAGCTTTCCTTGCTAACCACCATAAATTTCACATTCTTGGTTTGGAAATAATTCAGTGTGTATTGGCATTAGTAGTAGTAGTAGTAGTAGTAGTAGTAGTAGTAGTAGTAGTAGTAGAAGTAGTAGTATTAACAGGACATAATGCTGCCATATCTTACTGTGTCTTTACGCTGTCCTTTGTGTTTCATTTTCCACAGGCCACTCATTTTGTAGTGCATCATGAAGAAGAGAAAGATGTGATTACAGGCCTTAAACAGAAAACGTTGTATGGCAGACCTAACTGGGAAAATGAGTTCAAAACTATTGCGGGGAAACATCCTGGGTAAACCTGTTCAAATTGATAGTGTCTATGGACTTCCTCTATCTAAATGCCATAATAGCACAATCCTGTTCCTTTGGCTGATAAAGTTTGAGGAGCACTTTTGTCTAAAAGTCTCCAGGTATTTTCTATTCTTGTTTCAGCCATGGACATGATCTATGGGCTTTGTTTTAACCCACAATTTTTTAAAAAAACATTCTTTTTTGGTGAGGTACTTCACGGAGCATCTAATTACTAGGAGAAATTTTAGAAAAAACATACCCCATCATTCCAGCTGAAGTAGATGATAGGAATTAGATGGGTGATGTCTAAATACCTCCAAAAATACTTTCTACCTAAAAACCCAAAACCTGAATATGGATGACTTTTAGCTGAGCACTCAAAATTAGTAGGATAAAACCAGAACATTTCTTTTCAAGAATTTGTGCTGTAAGCTCTTTGAATCTCTATTTCCTTGATTCCAGTGAGGTCAATAAGCCTGTCTACACTGGCTTCTGCTGAGCTGAGATTTAGCCCACCATTTGTTTTAGAAGTAGAAGTAAGTACCTTGCAAGTTTCAACGGGCTGTAAGTTTTAAGGGGTAGACATCCAGTTCTACTTCAGTTCTTGTAACTGAGAAAAAAACCTTGCACTTACAGAACATAAGAGTGATTTACATGAAGAACATCCAGCTGCTCCATACCTAGTTCGTGACCATATTTTCATTTTCTTAACAGCTCCAGAATAGGTGTTTTTCTCTGTGGACCTGAGGGCCTAGCTGACACACTCAACAAGCAGAGCATCAGCAACTCAGAAGCTGACCCACGAGGAGTACACTTCATTTTTAACAAGGAAAATTTCTAACTCCCCAACACGTGGGAGTCATTCAATACAAAGTCTAAAGACTGAATCTCTTTTTCTATTTGGAGTCTGGGAAGGACAGCCCAGCTTCTAATCTCAGCTACACTAATGCAAATTCCTTTGCTTCTTGGGAATTATTTTGGGGCTGTTGTAGAGTAAAAGAGTCAAGTTTTACCTTGGGGAAGTTTCCACTGTCCTCCGCCTGCTGGCAATTTAGCAGAAATCTATTTTCTTTGTCTGTATGAGGGGATTTCCCCTCAATTAACTGCTTTTATCCTCCTGTTATTCATAATGACTGCTGAAGAGTCTAGGCAGCCATATGCATTTGGGAGCCAATTCACACTGATAAAGCTTAATGCTATTAAACAATAAAGTGCATAATGCTTGCTATTAGGAGACAGCTTATCCTGGCTACAGCCAGTCCCTGGAATGAGGTGGGGTTAGGGAAGGGTGACTGGGAAAGACTGTTCCTTACAAGGGGAAATCTCCTTTGCGCATCAGCATCTTTCACGTTTCTGGATACAAGCCTAAACTTCTTGTCCAAGAAATAGTGCAGGCAGCTGAAAAGCAGCCACTCCTCTTTAGGAAAGCGGAGAACTGGAAAGGAACCACCTGGATTTCTAAGTGCCACCCCCAGCCCAGCTGCAGGGGGTGACAAGGACAGAGTCAAACCAAGTCCTGCACCTGGCAAGTGAGCCATCGCTTGACTGCTCCGAACACTCTCAGTTCCACGTCTTCAA
The DNA here is from genome assembly GCA_013398295.1 of Chionis minor. Classification (NCBI taxonomy): domain Eukaryota; kingdom Metazoa; phylum Chordata; class Aves; order Charadriiformes; family Chionidae; genus Chionis; species Chionis minor. The sequence continues at coordinate 828,947 of VZSF01011151.1, forward strand.
ATTCACGGTGCAGGGATCCAAACAAGAAGAGGGTTTCGATTTCCAAGATTGCCATTTCTGATCTTCAAGGCTGAAAAAACTTGTTGATAAATGATGTAATGGGTATTTTCTGAGGCATTCTTAAATGCATACAGTGCTTTTTGGGCCTATTGTTCCTCTTTGATGGTGAGATAGTTTTGAAAAAGCAAAGATCATGTGGGCAGTATCTCGAATAGCTATGAATAAAGTTTCTGATGTGTACAAGACACCCATACACAGCACAGCACTTCTGTATGTACACTACAGGTAACAGGTTCTTAAAAAAAAGGAACCGAAACTTTTAATACCAGCAGCAGAGGAAAAACCCCCCCTTATTTAAACCAGCAGCATAAAAAAAAAAGAAAAAACAAGTGCAAAAAGCCTTAAAACAGCCACGATTCCACACTTTAGTATACTTTAGTCTCTTCAGTATACCAGGTCTCCTCTTCAGAGCACTCACCTGCTTAGAGACTTTTAAACTCCACAGCCAAGCCCTACAATAGCTCCTACGCAGCACGAGAACTTGCTGACAGGTTCTTCAGTCACATAAAAAACTGGTGGTTTCCTTCTGCAATTTCAGAGAATTTTGTGTAGCCATCTGGTTGCATGTATCACCTCAACTTGCCAGACAGAATGTGTTCTCCCTTTATACAATTTTTAAATGTTATCCAAACACTCCATGCTACTTCAGAAGGACAGCTTACCTGTTCCTATTTATTAGTATCAGTTTCTGGCGAATGCTGGCAAAGATCAACTCTTGGTGGAGAATTTTTCAGTTCTTTCTCTCAGTACGGCCGTATTTAAATCCACATAATTCTGTTTGAAACACACCTATTAAATCAGAATAGAACATAAGCAGAGTTAAAGAAATGTCTGCTGTGGAATAAAATATATTGCTGCTGAAATATAATAAGGCTCTCATCCTGTGTAGACAGCACTGATATGTTTGCCTTTGAGTTTCATGGGAATGCGATCAGGCTTTCATACTGTTGGAAAGTGGGCAAAGAAGAATTGCAAGGAGTTTAATGGAGACAGCATATTTATCATGTGAAGAGTCTTGGAGGGGTGTATTTTATTTCACCCCTTAATTTTCTAAACATTGACATGTTTTTTCTTAAAACTCCAGGGATCTTTCCTTACTCAGCCAGTTGTAATGACGCTCCCTCACCTGCTGCACACTTGTACCTGGGGTTGTCATCTCAAACTCATAAAAAGGAATTTTGTGCTTATTACTAAATCACTGTCTTCTGGAAACCTGGGGACTGAAGGAGAAACAGATTTAATAGGACAGGACTAGATAACTAACAGTACTAACCCTAAAGAACCAGTGTTGATACCAATACCCATATAGACACTATACAAGGATTATACTCAGCCAACTATAGCAGTAGGAAGCTGTGCGCTCCCAGCAGTGGACAGAAAATGTGGGACACTGCAAGTGCTACAGCTTCGGGAGGAAGGGAAGGGCTCAGCGGTCCATAACCAAGGCAAAAAGTGCTCTGGATTGCCACCATCATGGGAGAGAGTGCTTCACAGCAAATTTTCTAATTTATATTGAATGTGATGATCATGGTATGAAATAACCCTGTTGGCCAGCTTGGGTCAAGTGCCCAGGTCTCACTCCTCCTCATCCCTGCACCTGGAGAGCTCGAAAACACTGAGACCATGGAATCCACACACCATAGCTTGCTCTAAAGTAAGTATTTTCACAAATTCAGACACTAGAGTCTTCTAAAAGTACAGTTTTCCCAAGCATTAGAAAAGAAATTGGTCCTGTGCCGCTCAAACCAGGACATGTGAATATGAGGGTTTTTTTAAAATCTAGGATACATGAGTGAAACGGAGCACTGAAATACAAATATAAGAAACAAACTAGCTTGAGTCCTCCCTACTCTTCATCAAAGCACAGAGGGATGTCAGCAGTACTGTTTTAAGTCAATGCTGCTGTCTTCTTGGGTGGTAAAGGAGTAAAGCCTTTCTTCCAAATGCTTGCCTGGTCCATAGAAGTTCCCCAAATCAATGGTTTAACTGGTGAGCCACCTTAGACACGGACCTTTTCTTAATAAAACATCTTTTACAACACTTACATTACATACAAAGCCCATGCCTGTGTTAAATTCTTGCAACATCACCACAGCTGCTCAGGCAGGACACACAGTGCTCCTCATTCGCCTGGAGAAGGTTAGGGCAGCAGGCTGCAGGTGAGCTTAAACGACAGTCCTGTTTTGTGGCCAAATACCACTGCTTGCAATCTGACCATTGCTATCAGCTGGGCCTCTTGCTGAAAATTTCCTCTTTCCGTGTGTTTGGGGATTTTCTCTCTTGGGGGTGAGGGAAGGGGTCACTTTCACAATAAAGTGATTCTTTTGCTGTCAAATTTCTGGTTCCGAAGCACCTGTCCTGGAAACAAAGAGTGGCTTCTCACCTTTGAGAAACTGCACATGGTACCAAGCGGTTTAGGCAATGCTACGTGGCACCATGACCCTGCTGCAGTAGCACCAGCAAGGTTTTCTGAAAGGAAGAACATCTCAAGGTTGCTTCTGGAGACAGCTGGGGGAAGCAAGCATGAGGGGGATGGCAGGGAATGGTTGAAAGAAAGACTTGAGGGAGCTCCATATTTCACTGGCGAGGCTCAGTTGCCACCACAAAACTCTTCCTCCCATCTTTACTAAGCTCCTAATTTGCTGGGTGACAAAGTAAATGAGCTGTTGTGCTTGCTCTGGCAGAGCTCTGCCACTGCCCACACTCACTGGGGTCTCTGGGCACCCTCCAGAATTGTCCCCACTTCCAGTGGGATCTGAACACTACAAGCAGCTCTCCCATTAAGGCTGTCCTTTAACAGTAACCTTTGGTCACAACTCTGCCTCATCTGCAGAGATGACTCGAAAAGAGATAAGGACCTCTTACCACTCCTCGCAGCATCAGTACAGATGAGAGCACAGTTTGTGTGACACCAGCTATTGAACTCGTGCTGTACCTGAGTTTAGAAAGTGGACTGACGTCTGACCTGTCCTGCCACCCAGTTCCACAAATTCCCTATTCAAATGAAAAATGCTCTGCTCATGGCAAGAAAAGCCAGTTGGTGGTGGTTTACAAAAATAACTGCTTCAACTAATGGATGCAACTAGGAGTTCAATTCAAAGTGACTGAAAAGTTGGTCTCACTTAGGGCCTCAGCTCAGCATGTTCTCCTTTCCATCTTGTAAGTTCTGTCTTCCCATATGTAGTCATCTGAATTAAGCAGTTAATTAATTCATCACTAGCCTCGACTTCCAGTTCACTGTAGTTAGTCTTACAGTTAAGGACCCCGATCCTCCAAGGTCCTGAGCAGCTCCAGTTTCCATTGGCCTCATCTTGATTTTGGAAACAGGAAGGGGGCTCTGGAGGGGGCATGGCACCTGGTCATATCCAGATAACACATTCAAGTGAGACCTCGATATGTACTGGGTCTCATCTAGTTCTCCTTCCTTCCCTGGTACGTACTTGCAAAGTGCGCACATGGGCAAATGAAATTCAAGTTTTCATAAGTTTCAACCTACAATAAAATGCTACTCTGCCTGCTCACCATCATGTACATCCCACACGGAAACCACCCTGGTTGCAAAATAGGTCTTCCTCTTTTCAGTCTTGTAAGACTTTCTTTGCTGGGTGGGGACTTTCTGCCTTTGAGTCCTGAAATGGTGGGCTGAACCAAACTAGAAACAAAAAAAAAGAAACAAAAAGTTGCCTGTGAAACACAAGGTACTTTTGAACATACAGGAACTAATGTTAGGGCCTCATTATGACACTTTTTCCTCAAGATCCCACTCTATTTTGGAGTGCTCTTAGCAAATTAATGTTGGCTGGTTTTATTTTTTTCATTTTTCACTAAGTTTTTCGTAGAATTCATAGCCAGGTGTAAGCCCTGATACCTCAAACACATGGGTATATACGCTCAAATAAAGTCAGCAGCGTACAGGAAGATGCTAAAGGTTATAATTGTTGGCAGGCTCAAGATCCTCGTGTCTGACTCTGTACAACAGTGTCAGTTCCACAAACACAAACCAGCACAGTTATTTGTCAAGAACCACACATTCATTTTTGCATTTCGCACAGACCCTAGCAACCCACTGGTCTCATTTACATTCGCAACGCACAAACCAGACCAGACTCGCAGCAAAATTAATTACAGTATAGTGGGAAAGTGTTGAGAGACTTGCTGAAAGCTTACAAATGCTTTCCACTGACCCTGTTCTCTCCCTTTCCACTGGTACTCTTGTGCCTGCCTAACTCATGTATCCCTGCCCACTCAGCTACCACCAGTTTCTCTCCGCTCATCCTCTTCTACCAGTTGCTGCTGTTGCCCCTTCACTCAGCCACTCCTTCCTGCTCTCCAGATCTGCAAGTTTCCCACAAATCTCCAGCACTCACAATCTTTTTGCCTATTTTGTAAGTGCTTGTGCTCACTTCGAGTGCCAGGAGAGGCACAAGGGCTTTGCTCTGAGCTCCAACCAGTGCAGCATGTGTCTCATATGACATGATTCAGCTGCAACCTCCCCTATCATTACAAATAGACTAGGGTTGTAGCCACCTCTGCACTGCCCAAACAGGCTATTTTGGTCCCCTCCTGTCATATTCCCCTCCCTTGCTTAATGATTTTTATTTTAAGTTCTATGATGAAAGAAATTTATGAGCTACTCTGCTCTAGTATTCCAGTATGTGTGAGTCAAATTATGTACTTGTAGCCTGTAAAACATACCTGCATTTGACCCTACATTTCATTTGCATTGTTCAGAAATGAAGGAAATGGCCAAAAGACTCAATATCCCCCAAACACCCACCTGCTAAGCATTATCATAGAGGGAGGGAGGGAGGGAGGGAAGGAAAAGCCAGCCAAGTCAGATCATCTCTCTCCTTGGAACCAATGCTTTATAATTCTGGCAACAATTTACAAAGCAAAGTGCCCTGCAAACAACTTCGGTTGATTTTGTTTTTCACTTGTAGGTCAACCAGTGTCAAGACCAGAAAATATGGAAATACCGTTCACCATGAGTTTTATGGTCTTCAGGACAAATGGATTGCAGAGACATCTTTGGTCAAGTCACCTTTGAAGTAAAGTGTAGATGATGCTTCTGCTGGTTTTGTCTTTTTACACTCCTGTGAGTTAGACTGGACCACACAAAAGTCCAAGGTCTGCATTGTGCCTCTGTAAGGTTTCTCTCTGAATGATGGAGAGAACTGAGAAAAATCAGGTGGTATTTTCCTGGGTGCAGAAATGGACTAGGGAAGAACTGGGACAGCGCAATTGCCGTCATCTCTTTGCAGTTAACAGGCCAAAATGTAGTTGTCAGCACCAGTGTTAATAGCAGGGCATTTTGGCACAGCAAGTGTCCAGTTTCATATCACAGACTCTCCACCCTTATAGACCAAATAGATTCCTACCCTGCAATCCCATGCAGACAGAGCATAAGTGAATATCCCTGCAGGATGACCCAAGGTTGGGCAAGTTCCCAGACAGCTGATGAAGACAGCTGCTTCTGTGGTTTTATCACCCTCTGCGTCTTTTTCTCATACTTCCCTTTCATCATGACAACCGATGGTAGCTCAAGCATGTTTTCAGGTGGCAAATTCACACAAGCCCTCTGAGACCTTAACCTTTCTCAGAGGGCAGCAAGGAAATAATCAGCAAAGACTGACAAACCAACCGTGAGAAACTTTCTAGACCCAGTCCGCCTGAGGAGACAGAAAAAGAGCCTGCAGACCATCAGCAGCTGCCTTCTGCCCCACAATTATGAAAGCCCCTCTCATCTGTTAACGATTTGTGAAATACTCTCACTGTACTAGGGCTGCAAACAGTTAAGCCAATATGTTGATCATCTTCCGTCACTGTTGTTCATCTCACAGGTATAAATTAAATGCTTTCAACAGCAAAGACCTAACACTACAAGCCAAAACAAATAATGATAAAAAGTATGTAAAGGACAGCAACATGAGTTGCAATGAAATACTGCTTACAGAGGACTAACTGATGCCCAGTTACCCAATATTCCTTCACATTCACTTTACAGGAAACCTCTAAAGATTATAGTCTCTACCACAGTTATTGCTGCAGCTGGAAGTGAGCCCTTTCCCCGCCATTTCACACCCTCTGAGGCAGGCAGCGAAGCCTGCGTTGCAAACATAGCCAGGGAATCTTGCCTCAAGTTAGTCATTGCTGGTAATTTAATGAATGCTCCAATGCCTTTATTTACATTAATCTATCAGACATTCAGCTGGTACCACTACAAAAGCCATCGCAATGAGTGAAGTGACCATTTAGGGACTGCAGGTTTGTATGCTGTGTGCTCTCACATTGCTGCCTGAGGCATACCAGCAGCTTTTCCCCAAGCAACCCCTCGGAACAACAGTGCTCTCTTCCAGGATAACTGTCCTGATATGAGCACTGGCCTGAGCGTTGCATGAAAGGGCCAATACATCAGTATATTCGGAGCATTTGCCAGTGTTCCTTGTTGACAGCCTGCAAGAAGACAATATCCTATTTAAGCCCTTTATGCACTGATTGCCTCCTTAGGTACCCGTGTGCCCTAAATCCCTCCAGGGTGGTGGGGTGGTTAACTCTAAGCCAGCAGGATACAGGTATCAGCAACAGACTAGAGATGAGATCTCTGTAGGAACATTTGGGGAGGGGATCTTGCGGCTGGCAGAAAGGGAATGGTAGTAATCAGGGAGAGAGATGATGAGAGCCACTATGAGTCTTGGCTTGTGAGGCTGGATAGGAAAACCAGCATCCCCCAACTGTTATGCTGCAAAAAAAATAACCTGCATTTCTCAGACTTAGTCAGGGGGTGACAGATACAGGCAGCTTACTATCAGGAAAATTTAACAGGTACATTTGCATTTATGTAAGCAACAGAAACTAGCCCCAAACCCAAGAAAGTTATGAAAGTCCTCATGTTACTTTCAAGTCATTTGCAAGGACCAAGCTGTAACCCATTAAGATGGCCACTTCCCCTTTAGAAGTAACAGATGTTCCTCCTTATTTAGCTAATATCCACAGCATTTAATTTGTTTAAAGATGCTGGGCCTTCCCTTCTCCCCCTACCAATGGATGAAAACACTGTTTATCACCAGCTAATGGGAACAGCTTTTGCATTTTTTAACTGCACGAGGAAGCTGTATCAGCAGAGGGGTGAGTCAAGGTGAGTTTGCAAACTGCTGCCTTACATGACAAGTCCATATTTACTCCTGCCAATGAAAGTGTCAGTGGGAAAGGCTGCCTGGGACTGGCCTTTGCGTAGCTTCTAAATGCCACACAAGTTGCAAAGGGAACTGCTCACCCTGTTTGTCTTGTTCTTCACCCAACTCAAGAAGAAAAAATTATTCAAAACAATTTCTTGCTAATATAGCTACCAGCCCTTCTTCTTTTCCATCTATAACTGAGAAAGTATTTTATACGATTGCCAATGCTCCCATTTTCATCTTAAACCTCCTGTCTGACTTCTAACTTAGTGCGACGCCCAAAATGCTGTGACTAAAGTTTCTAAGTAGGCAGATCCCTAGCCCTATGTTGTTGATGCCCTTGCCATACCAGTCAGCGCCAACATGCTCAGCCACAACCTTCCCCAGAGATCTTCATCTCTGTCCTCATCTTGAGACAACTGTTGGACTCAAAATTCCTCTCTGAGACCACTGGTTTTGGGGGGCTAATATTGCTCGTGTTCCTAGGACTGCCTGTGTCCATGCATTGCAGTTTTCTCTTGCAGTCAAACTGAACAGCTTTCAGGCAGTAGCTGGGCTTTTCTTTTATCTTTGAATAACATCCAGCATAGTGGGGCACTGTTCCCAACTTAGTGCTTCTAGGTGATGCAGTGATAATAACACCATCATAATAACAATACTCTATACTACTACTGTTATGGAGGACCAGGATCACACGTTCCAGTGGCTACTGTTTGAGCAATTCTTACGCTAGGTTTCCATGCCATGTTTATTTGTTTAATCTGTTTTTGTAAAGAAATGAGATAGGAGCTGAGGGAATGAATGGATAACTGAAAAAGGAAGAGATGCAGACCAGGTTTTGTAAATTAAGTTGCATTTCAGGCTTGGTCCTATAAGTTGGAGTTTACCTCTCATTTCAATCACCTGCTTATGTGGAAAATAAAAAATAAATCTGGAGCTCTGTATTCTTTCTTAAGTTTCTGTTTCAGGTGTTGGTGCTTTCCCTGCCCCTTCACATTGCCTGTCTTCTTTGATTTTCTCCCTTTCAAGTTTGGCTTACAAAAGAGAAAATATCATGCAAATTTTTACAAGATTGTACAGCCCCTTGACCAGGTCCAGTGGGTGAATGAAGGAGGTTAGCAATATATAACACCAATTCTATTTTTAATTCCCCAACATCTGTTCAGTATCAATAGACATCACTGCTGTTGCGGTCTAATACATGAATGGCAGTCCTGTGTCTCTTCTCAAGAGAAAGTATTTTTAATAGTAGCAACACTGAAATTAAAAGTATGTCATATATATAGTTAAGCACGCGTGCAAAACGCTTACTTTGATGAGGCCCAACAGTTAATACAAAAATGGCCGGTTAGAAAGATGGGCGGGTGATTGACCCATACGCAGTTCACAGCTGCTGCTGCCGCCACTGTAACTCCTGAATTACCAGTAGGGAAGTAAGAAGAGGGTCCGTGGGATATCTGTTGGCTAGCAACGACAGTTTGCAGTCTCATGTTTCCTGGAAGCGATGACAATTTCACAGAAAACATATATTTCAAGAGGAATGGCATAACCGTAACTGCCCCATGCTGTTTTGTAAGAAAGTTAGTGTTATAGAATCATAGAATCACAGAATGTTTTGGGCTGGAAGGGACCTTTAAAGGTCATCTAGTCCAATCGCCCTGCCATGAGCAGGGACATCTTCAACTAAATCAGGTTGCTCAGAGCCCCGTCCAACCTGACTCTGAGTGTTTCCAGGGATGGGCCATCTACCACTTCTCTGGGCAACCTGTGCCAGTGTTTCACCACCCTCATTGTAAAAAAAAAATTCCTTCCTTATACCTAGTTTAAGTCTACCCTCTTTCAGTTTAAATTCATGGCCCCATGTCCTATCGCAACAGGCCCTGCTAAAAAGTTTGTCCCCACCTTTGCAGTGGGGACAAAAGTTTGTCCCCACCTTTGCACCTGCACCTGTGCAGGTGCCCTTTAGGTACTGGGAGGCTGCTATAAGGTTTCTCCGGAGCCTTCTCTTCTCCAGGCTGAACAACCCCAACTCTCTCAGCCTGTCCTCACAGCAGAGGTGCTCCAGCCCTCTGATCATCTTCTTGGCCCTCCTCGGGGCTCGCCCCAACAGGTCCACGTCCTTCTTCTGTTGGGGGCTCCAGAGCTGGACGGAGTATTCCAGGTGGGGTCTCACCAGAGAGGAGTAGAGGGGCAGAATCACCTCCTTCGACCTGCTGGCCACACTGTTTGATGCAGCCCAGGATATGGCTGGCATGCTGGCCCGAGGGTGCACATTGTCACCTCGTGTACAGCTTTTCATCCACCAGTGCCCCCAGGTCCCTCTGGGCAGGGCTGCTCTCAATCCCTCCATCCCCCAGCCTCCACTGATGCCGGGGCAGGACCCTGCACTTGGCCTTGTTGTACCTCATGAGGTTCACAGGGGCTCCGTTCTCCAGCCTGCCCAGGTCCCTCTGGATGGCATCCCAACCCTTGGGATGCCCTCTGGATGGCATCCTGACCCTTGGGTGTGTTAACCGCACCGCTCAGCTTGGCGCTGTGTGTTACCACTACTACTACTTTTAAGACTACAGTTGGGGTAATTCCACCTCAGCTGTTTCCCATGCCAATTAATTTGTCTTTGACCGCTCTCCCGCCACCTCTCCTTGTCACGGTTCTCCGCTACCCGGAAAGGCACCGAGCCCGAGGTCTCCCTCCGGCTACTACCTTCCCCCCCCGCCGCCCCCGGCAGGGAACCACTGGGCTTTTCCAGCGGGGGATCTGAGGGCCGGCGAGCAGGGCCGCGCTGGCCCCGGGAGTTGTGTATGCCCCTGGCGACGACGGGGGGCGCCTTTCCAAATGCCGGCGGGGGTCCGGGGAAGTGGGGGGAAGGCGAGGGGACAGCCCGTCCCCTCACGGGAGCCCGAGCCGGGCGGCGGCGCTGCGGGGAGCTCGGCCGCGCCACCTGCCGCCGGCTGCGGCCCTCGGCCCGGCCCCGGCCGCGGCCCGCACTCACGGGTCATGGCGCCGCTCCCTCCCGCCCTCCGCTCCGCCGCCACGTCCCGCACTGCCCCCCCGCNGGAGGGGTTTGCCCTTGCCTCAGGTGGAGCCATCTGCGGAGCCCGGCCTGGAGAGCGGGTGTTTTACCAGTTGCTACTCCAAGGAAGCCAGAAATTTTGCACACAGAACAAACCAACAAACAAAACAACCCCAAAACAAAACAAAACAAAACAACCCCACCCCAAACCCCAAAACACCAACCCCCAAGGCAACTGCGTAAGTTTGGTTAAGAGGTCAAAGCAACGGCAGGAGATGAGCTCGGGAGA
>VZSF01011151.1:840250-851207 GCA_013398295.1 Chionis minor
GGCCACGGGAGCGGGTCGCTGCTGAGTGGGCGGGGCCAGGGCGGATGCGGGGCGGGCGCTCTCTGTTCCCCTCGGTCCGGTTCCCGGAGCCGCCGCAGCCCCTGGGCCGGGCCCCCGCAGCCTCTCCTCCGTCCCCGGCGCGGCGGCTCCTNCCCAAACCCCAAAACACCAACCCCCAAGGCAACTGCGTAAGTTTGGTTAAGAGGTCAAAGCAACGGCAGGAGATGAGCTCGGGAGACCTCAGCCCTGATCCCTAAGCCTCGGTTGGTCCAAATGTAAACCTTAAATTAAAATGACTGAAGTCTCTTCCCTTCCAAAGCCAGCTTTTGCAGAGCTGTTCCCTAACAACAGTCATTCACAGGACCCATAATAAGTGTCAGGAAACGGGCAACTAGAATTTGCTCACAGCACCAGCAGACCATCCAGCTACAGCTGCGGTTACAGGTGGTTTGATTTCCTAAAACGTCCCGCTCGGGCACGCGTGGATGCTACACAGCTATTAAAGCACTGATCTGTGAGGTTCTCACACGTTTTTGAAGATGTCTCAGACCAATAAACGACACCACTGGAAACCCTGCAGCAGATCCCGCTGTGATTTGGTCAGACCAGTTCCAACAGCCCATACAGAAAACAAGCCCCCGAAGTTATCGCCCGAGATCAGGCCAAGTCATGAGGGCCTCGAGCGGACAGCTGTGGATACCAATAAAAGGCAGTCATAGCCTTGCTGCTACCTAGCCCGCTTGCTTCTGCTGGCGAACGTCTAAATGCTAAATTGTATTACCTCTGGCCAGGATATTTGTTTGTCCAAATGCTGCTGGAGCCCTTGCTTTGAGACCTAGAGGCTGCTGAAGTGGGACTAGGCGACAAGAGGTAAAATTCTAAATGAACAAAATTACCTATGAATGACTCAAAATTGTTAGGGAAATGGATAAATAAAAGGGATGAACATATTTATAAATATGTGTGACAAGTTACTTATAGAAAGATCACACTTCTTTTTGTCAAACAAGGACTTCATTTCATTCAATCCCCCTTTCCCCCAACCTCTAATTCTACCCAGGTGGTCAAGAACAAGCGCTGAATAAAGGCTGCCTCAAAAACTTCAGTAAACTCTCCAAAACCAGAGAGCAGAGAATTTTTCTTTTCTTCCTAAGGTATTTACAGATATGATGGGAGGTTTTTTATATATGATGTTTCTGATTTAGGAGGTGCCGGTCAGAAATTATTCTAATTATATCCAATATAGACTTACAAGGAGAACTTGCTGACCAGAAAAAAATTTGTGTTTCTTGCAGCTGAGTCAGCTAGTCCATCTCACCCCCTTCCTTTGTGGTTGGGGATTTTAATGGCTTTGATTCTGAACTCTGTGTGGTCTCTACGCTGTGAAGCTACTTAAGCATGGATTACAAACGCTCCAATTAACTTACAGATGCGGTAAAACCATCTGTATCATAGTGTCACTACAAAACTTGCCTTTCTGTCTCTTTTCCTTCAGGTACTTGTACTGTGTGGCCTCGGTAGCTTCTTTGCACGAGGCAGTAACTGTATGTGCCTGACACAAACTGTAATGACCAGTGACAGTTTCCGTAACCCTGATTCTCCTTTTCAAGTCATTTTAGGTCAGATAGCAGGATGGGAGTTACAGGGGTGCTTGTAGCTTGTCACTCTAGCACTACTCTGTTCCTTTTTAGAAAACTTTTGCGTAACAAGTAAATCTGCTGTCACAGTATGTTTCCTGCATTAGAAAACAGAACCTTGATGGATCACGGGAGCTAAAAACCTCCTGTTACTTGACAGTGATTTAGACTCATCGGAGTAGAAAAATCACCCTCAGTGGGCACGCGGTGTTTGCCTGCAGCCTTACTTCCATTGTGGGGGGAAGAGAGAAACCATTCCCCCTACGATCCAATGTCCACAGACCCCTTACCTGGCATAGACCCAACGGGCTGGAGCAGCTCACGTGCAACACAATGTAAATGTGACTGCATGGCTCTGGAGCCTCTTTGCTACTTGGTTTATTGCTGCATTTACAAAATAGCACATCTGAGCTCAGATACTCCCCAAGAGATAAACCGGTGCTGGCTTTGAGCTGGCAATATCCTGCAGACACACAGGCAGGAGTCTGATGGGGGCTGCGGTCTGGCTCTGCGCTTGTGTCACACCATGACTGTGCTGAAAAATCCCTCTTGGAATTAAGTAAGAACAAAACGAGCTGGTCAGATTGCACAGGAGGCAGCAAGGTGCAACCCAATAATCAGAGAATTGTTCATTACACAATCCGCCGCACTCTTCTTTGAAGGGTCTGCTGTCTGTATGAGATCAAAGCCCTATTTTCACTGTATGGCAGCTACTGTACTAACGCATATAGGCTACCAGTAGTTAAAGTTCTCTCTTTTATGGTGTATTTAACATATCAGTGCTCCGGCATTCATGTCCAACTCTAAATAGGCTAGCTACAAGCTGGGATTTCAGTGGCTTCTGTCAAGGGCTTTAGGTCGCGTGACTGTAAATTGAACATACCAGGATTTGTACTTGTTTCATGGATCAAGAGGCGTATAACGGGAAGACAGTCATCGGAAAGCTAACAAGTTACTGACAGACATCTGGCAGGCAATGAAAAGAAAAGTAATGAATCTGCTCCCTTACTTTCCCTTTCACACTTTTCTGTTCAAATGAACAAGACTTGCATGAGAAGAATAACAGGTGTCTTTGGTCGTGAAATCATACGTAGCAACACATAGCTCCACATATATGGGCTACACCTTCATGCAAACTCTTCTGTCCCATTAGTAAGACCCCATTGTTAACAGTCACTCATCCCTCCAATTCCACCAAGTAAAAAAACATTATATGGATAGAAAATACTATTGAAATGTGCGTTTTCATAGTCTGGAATTCATAGTTTTATCCTTGAAAACAAACTACTTGGAAAAGCAACTAATGGTGTGCAGCAGTGTTTTGAGAGCTATGTTAAATACAAGTAGCTGTTTGTAGCCACAGAGGATGGGGAAAAGAAAGATGGGAAAGAAGTTAAATTCACTAGGATACGATGCAGAATGAAAATACTTTTCCCAGTTTCATAATAATCTTTCTGGACTAACAAAACTTCAACTTGCATCACCAAGACAAGCGGTAAGAGGAAGAGGTCTGAGCAGGCAAGAAGTGTAAGAAATTATGCCAAGTCTGGGAACTAGCCTTTGACGAGGTGTTGGCTCGAAAATGCACACACAACTTCAGTAAATTTCCCAAGGTCTCACCATTGTATACAAGTGAAGGAAATTAAGAATATTTTTTTCTGTTCTCATTTATATTGATCAAGAACACAAGGCAAAAATACAACTAAGGCAAAACTTTATTTTTTTTTGGTAGAAAGAAAAATGAAGCAGTCTTACAATTAAGCAGTATTTTCTAGGTTTCTTCTGCAGCAGAACCTTCACCAAGCCTCATTAAATTGATAGTCTTACTCAGTGCATCCTGTTTTCAAGTAAAGCAAAATTACCAAATGAGATTTCAAGTGGCTATTTGGAGTATTTCTCTGACCGTGGCACCTGAATGCCCACTAAAGGGGGATAACAGCCACTGCCATTTTTACTCACCCACTTCTTAAACTGTATCAATCGTACCACATATTTTTCCAGTTGCTACTCCACTTACTTTTTCACTTTGCACAATCCCAAATATCAGTGAAACTATTGCATGTTTGTCAGTTCCACAACTCGGCTCTTGGATGCTGGCACCTAGTTCAGAAATTGCTGTCCTATCCCAAATAACGTTAAATTTGAATACATTTGAAGGTCAGTACAACATACACATATATCTTCACGCTACACTTGCCAGTTAGGCAAATGCAATTTTACAGTATTAATTTTACTTGCACTTAGGTAAAAGCGGAACTCTATTTGTCTGCAAAGCAAGATATTTTGAACAGTATTGTGAATTACACATACATGCTTTCCTTCTGTAGTCTCGTACTAGCTATATGTATACACAATTGAAACAATGAAATGGGTTTTAGCTTGTTCTTTGTATAGGACACTTGTTATATGCCCCAATAGTCAGTTTTCTGGAAAAAAAAAAAAAAAAACAACCCCAAAGAAAGCCATGTAATAGTGCTTTAATATTCATTTGTTGAAGTCCAAAACAGCCTTACAGTAGCTGTTAGGTAGTTACCAGTCTCTTCCACAGACATGGTGTAGTAAAGAAAAAAATCTATCCTTAAGCAGCATCTGAGAAAACAACTTAATGTAGCTGCCACTTAGTGGCAGCAATCATTTAGGCATTTTTGGTATTGATATATCTCTTTATCATATAATTTGTGCATTAATCAACAAAAACATAGGCCCCAATCCAGCAAGTACTTGTGTGTGTGCAAATGCTTTTCTTCCACGTGGAATATTTCAAGTTAAGACTCATCAGATGAGCAAAGTTAAGAACTTGCATAAATCTTTACAGGAGGGCAATTCTTAGTGCTTAAAACTTAACCATATTATTTCATAGGACTAAGATCCAATTCTAGACTTACAGAACATAAGAAACACTCCTATAAAGAACAGATATGTTGCTTTAAGTTAAATGCTTTCAAAGCTAACAAGAACCTCTAGAAATGTGTGTGCCTTCTCTCCGAACACTTTAATCCTACTTGGAGTAATGTGGGTCCAGTCTTATTGCCCTAGCTCCTGGCTACTACATGAGTAATCAATAAAGTGCTTGTCAAAAATTCCGCAGTCATGGAATAAAATCAAATTTAAGTACCTTCAGGATGTTCTCAGATTTATAATCTACGAATAAAGGGCTGATATCTGATCCCTTGCATGTTTCCCTGAATTGATAACAAATACTATGTTCTTCATTCTGAAGATAAATTAGAATTCTGCTAGGACCAGGTACATTTCACCTTTGTCCTAGTGAGGTCATCCTCTGCCTCCAGGGGAAAGGCTTAACTGGATTTAATTCCAATGTAAATGCTCATGCTTGATTGAAATGTGATGCTCATGCAATTTCACAAACACCAACATTCAATGTGACAGTTAGCTTTGTTTAATCAAACATGAAGCACCAGTATTGTTTACAGTATATCCACTCTGAATTGTGTTCGTAATTTGTTCTCAAATGCATCATAATCCTGAGGGGTCTTGCTTGCTATGTGACCTTTCCTTTGATTTGATGTGTTTTGTTCCTCTTGAATAAAGTATCTTTGATATTAGCTTTGATATAAACTATATTGATCTTCGTGGCATCTTCTTATTAACAAACTTTGGAATATTTAAATTACTAAAACTTTCTCTTTAGATAGATACATATATATATACACTTCAAAATTTTTTGCTAGCTTTCAGATAATTAATCTATGAGAACTGGCTTAGACTGTATGCTCTCTGTAGAGAACTTCTGTATGCTCCTCATACAAAAACAAATAATGGTTTGAAATATTTAGCCATGTGTCTGGATGATTTTTTTTTTCTTTTTAAAGGCTTCGGTGTTGCTTATATTTATCTTCCAGTCAGCTACAGGATAATAGCAACAGCAAACACATTGACAATGCAGTTCATTGTTCGGTTTTCCCATCTCACCGTGCAGGTTCCTAGAAGAGATTATTACATTATAATAGAATTCCAGTGTCTTTACTACATTCACTTTATCTCAGTGTAAATTATATCAAATTAGTATGAATAATTTAGCTGTGATTTAAGGTAAGTACTGTTATGTCATCTTGGCTATAAACAGACTACACTCCTCAAAACATTTTCATTAACTTGTACACTGTTTAGTACCTAACATAAGCCTTGAATGCTTAAGACAGTTTCCAGAAAAACACAATTTCAGAATTTCCTCTTTAAAAGCTGGGCTTGCAAAAATCCTTGAAAAATCTCATCCTGAAATTGGTAAGATAATCAGATGAGAAATCAGAAAAGATGACTGGATCAAATACATTCTAGTGTATTTACTTGCTGTAATTTTTCCTCTTCTGTTTTATCAATGCCTTACAAGCCAAGGAAATGTGAAGTCTTTTACTGAACTTCATTTCATGTTTTTTAACCTTGGTTGACTTTATAATGCCACCTCTATTTTGAAGTTAAATCTTGGTGCCCTCTTCTGAAAGGACCTTTTTCCGAGTCTGTGACAGACATGAGATTAAAATAATCTTGTTTCCCCATGATACTCTGAATTTGGGAAAAAATGCATTTGGAACTAAATTAGAAGGAATAAAACGCATCCAAAGCCTGGATGATAGTTAAACAATTGAAACATATACTGTCAGTCAAACTACTTCTATTTTTCACCAAGTTCTGTTCTCCAAAGTAGCACTGTCCCCTTACAGCAGACAGGCAGATATATGCAGGACTACCCAATTGCATTTACTGCAAGCAACATTTTACTCCCTCTTCAACTGATCTATGATTACTGATGAGGATTAAATGTTTTGACTCTTGCTTCAGAATGAAGGCATTTCTACTCCTGCTTCTCATAATTACAAAACAATTGCTCTTAATGCAGGCACTGACTGCTAATAAGTATTTCTGCTGGGATTGTAAACAAGCATCTAATCCTGGAAGTTACCGCTTCTCAATCACTCTTGAAAATGTTCAGCCTAACTATTACAACTGAGCAGTAAGCAACATTTCTTTTACTACAAATTTTTAATTTGAGTGAGGAAACTTACCATCGGTTGTGGTATCCCAGAAGCACGAGCTTGCTGTGTGAAGACCAGCTCCACTCCTCTGCATGACCGCACAGGTTACTGCAAGAGACAGTCATAAAACCAAGGAATTGATTATTATAGCAGAGGAGGTGAATCATTCAGTACTTTGGAACTGAAGCCTGCATTATCTTTTCGAACGGCTGGAAGGTGGCACTCAGATAAGTCAAAACCTTTTCTGACAACCCCCTTTCCCCCCAGTATTTTCCTTAAGAACGGTATTCGTTTCATGATTATTTTTACTCGCATAAAGACGATGGCTTTAACAAAATGCTTGCTAATAGGATTATGGGTTTTATCTTTTAAACTACTTAGATATGGCTTGTGTCACGTGCACCTCAGGACGAGATTGCAGGTGCTGTCCTCACAGGTACAGCAGAAGTCGCACTTGAGAGCTGTTTCCCAGAAGTACTGGTTGACTGCTCCGTGAAACCACACTTTAGTAGCACGCAGCGTTTCTAGACTAACCTGCAACGGTCATAAAACCAGTGACAACCTGAATCCAAGACTTTCAAAACAGAACAGTGCAAACACTTGCTCCTACATCAACACTCGACAAAAGGACAGAAGTGGGTTAAACTTCCACTCATTTCTATTTCCCTTCCACAGATATGCATATAAATGTAATGGGACACAACTTAGGGTACAGGACTGAAGTTTTTCAAATGTCTGTGTTTATCAGAAGCTTAATTCTACTGAAAATTCTATTTAAGATATGCAATTATTTTCTGAACGGACACCAAAAAGTCTGTATAATTGTTTTGGAGCTGCTTAATAGTCAGGAAAGACTGTGTAACATGCCATCTTCTGTGCTAAGTGTTGCTAGCATGCTTAGCTCAGGTGAAACTGCCATGGTTTTATCACAGTTATTACTAAAAATCTATATAACCAAAGAGTTCAGGCATCTGCTCTGCTTCGTTTACAGTTAAAAACTTTCTATTGAATATAGCACTACATTCAAATGAACCTTTCAGCAATTATTTATTGTGATAGCATGTGGTAAAATTATGACTGCTTGTACTTACCAATGTACTTGTATGTTTTTCCAAGTTTTACCAGATGTGTCAGTGACTGTTCTACTATAGCAGCAGTCCACTGGTTGACTTTGTTGTGATTATAATCTGCCTTGCCTAAAACACTTTCTATGCACTAAAATAGAGAAAAAGAAAATAGTTACAATGAACATATTTCAAAATGTAGAGGTTTAAAATGTCTCGCATAACCTGAGGAATTTTACCTGGCAATTGGTTTACTTCAAATCCCTTGAGCTCATCAGGTATCAGTTGCTGAATGGGAAGTAAAATGAGCCTTCTCGGAAATTTAGTTTTGGACATATTTACCACATTATTACATAGCAAAAAATGAGGCTCTGACTGAACATTTCTTGTAGGAAAGACCTCAGCCATATGCTTTAAGTACCAAGTTAAGTGAATGGATCTATTTACCAGTGAAGATACTAACACATCCCATTGTTCCTAATGACTGCCTGCTCCAGCTTGGCTTTCAGAAGCTACCGTAATGGAACAGTACTGCTCAGATCAGTAATGTCAGCTTGGGCTGACCAGCCCTTCGGAGCCTGCAAGCAAGATACCAAAATCTTAAGAACCAGAGCGACAATAGCGAAATGCATACTCCAGCTTAAAAGACAAAGAAGATATCAGAGTAAGAGATACTCAAGGGTCATATTTTGCAGCGTAAGAAATATCTGAACTGCCTGAAAATTGCATGTTCTCCCACAGGTACAGATTGGCCAACCTTTCCTTAAACTTAAAATGATTGAACAGAAAGCCTTCTCACTAACTCTTAAACTGCATTCTCTACTCCTAAGAAATTCAGAATTATGTGCTGACGGATGCTTCCTAAAATTGAGAAATTTGGTTAAGAAATGCACACCTGGAAAAGTTAAGTAAAATACAGCTATGTTCTCCTCTGATTTGGTAAGATGAATCCAGTGCACTAACCACCCGCTAGCAGGCTGTGTAAGAGACTTGTGCCCCAGATCTTAAAAAGCCCAATTATTTCTCATCACAGTGTATAAAGCTGGACAAAGGACTAAATGGAAACAAACATTCACAAAGCAGAATAGAACACAGAAGAGGGACAACCACCTCAGAGATTTTGGTCCTTCCAGAAGCGTACCCAGTGCTAGAGCTCCTCGGCTCTGGTTAAGCTTTCAGTCAGAGGCAGAAATGCTTGGCTTTAGTCCCAGCGACAGGAGACTGTGTCATACTGTATTTGGCCGTTCAAGGCAGGGACAGTTATATAAAGGGTTGAATTGTCATTTATCTGACATCCAAGAGTTTGCTGTTGTGTACTGGGGCAGTTCTAAAAGTGCAGCCCTTTCCCTTCCTGACAGGGCAGGTGGGAAAGGACCTGTAGAGCCCCTCTAGGAACTCCTTTCTAATGGAATTTCCCTACAAAACCTAACAGCACCTGTATGCCACAGGCTTTTCCTTAATCCCTTTCCAGTTACTAGGTATTTAATTTAGACCATCAGGCTACTCACTTTCAGCATGCTCTCTTTTGTGTAAAAATTATTTTTCAAAAGCACTGCTAGAATAAGGAGCTCATCTAGTGCAACATCCTGCTCAATCCAAGGCTAACTTCCCAGTTTGATCACGTTCCTCGAGGCCTTGTCCAGTCAAGTTTTAAAAACCTCAAAGAATCGAGACTCTACAAGTTCTCCCTGTGACCCTTCTACTGATTAGCTACCCTCTAGCTGGATAAAGCAGGGGGGGGGCGGGAAAAATCAGAGTGAAATTTCCTTGCAACTTGTGACTGCTGCCCCTCGTCTTTCCACTGTGATCCGAATTCCGGCTCTCTCATCGCCCATCTACCTTCTCCTCCTTAGCTAGCTGAAGACAGCAATTACATGAAGCTTAAAGCAGCTCCAAATGAAATTCTGTCTTTATTTGATATAAATAATACTATCATATAAGACTGAATTTATCTGGGATGGTCTGTGAAAGTACCTGCTTTCATGACAGTGGAGGTAAGGTAAAGGATTTTTTTGAAATATAGCTAAAACCTACCTCCTTAACTATGTTGTGAGCCTCATCAGCATTGAAGATCATCTGCAATAAAAATTAATGATTATTATTTCTGATAGAAAAGAAATTACGCACTTTTTCTGTAAGTAACACGTAATGATCAGGCCCCGTGTCTGTTTATTTGCATTGTGTAGTCTATTAGTATAATTCTAAAATCTTACTTTTTTCCCCAGCACCATTACATACATTGTTCAGTACTGTTTTGCTAGTCACATTTGAGTGGGTCCAAAAAGCCTGGAAACGGGTTCCACTTACACTTTCGGTAAAGATTAAATTCCACCACTGTCTATGCTTGTCATGGGAATATTCTCCAAGACATAAAGTTAAATGGCAAATCTGTTCCTTTGGGTCTTAATCCTGTTTTTTGTTGGAGTCATGGATTTACAGGTTGCATTTTGCTGCCAAACGGTAACACAAGGTTTTGCAACCGTTGTATCAAAACGACTCGTTTCCATAGTCCATAGCTTTACCCAAGTAACTTTGCTGAGTGCAGAAAAAGCTTGCAAGTTTTAATGCTGCCTCTCTTCTGCTCACTCCTACTCACCAGTGTTTAGCTTGGCTTCCAAAGGAAACACAGCAGACGCCATCACGCCATCTGCCTCCTCATACCCATCAATTTCAAACACAAGGGTGAGGACAGAAACCTCAAGGACAATAATGTGTCTGCGAGTTGCTTTTTTGGTTGCTTGTTGTTTTTTTTTTAATGAAAGCTGGCGGCTAGAGACGGGCAGTGAGGCCTCCTGGGGAGGGAAAGGCTCCTCCGCTCTGGCTGGGAGGGCTGAGCTGGCCCAGCCTGGGCCCAGCACTTGTTGGGTTGGTTTTTGTTTTGTTTTTCCAGGGGGGATCTGGCAAACATGGCCGCAGGCCGGCAGCACCCCCCGGCACCGCTCCCACTGTCCCTCCGGGAGCTCTCGCTCCCAGATCCGAGGCCGGCCGGTAACGGCAGCCGCCGGCGGGCAGGCCCCGGGCAGCGCTAAGCCCCCCCCGCCTGCACCAGGCCTCCCCAAGGCGGGCCGACAGCCCGGGCCCCGGGGCTTCCCGGAGGAGGGGGAACGGAGGGTCCCCGCCCACAGCCCACCTCTACGACCACAGCCTTCCGCCCGGCCCGGCCCGGGCAGGGGTAGCGGCACCGGCAGCGCCGCCCGCCCACCCACCGCCGGGCTCTCGGCTGGCTCCCTCCGGCGCGGCGGAGGCGGCGCGGCGCCTGGGG
>VZSF01011151.1:851604-869335 GCA_013398295.1 Chionis minor
GGCAGGCGGCGTGGCCGGGACAGAGGGTAGGGGAGGCTGGTTCGTTCCGGGCCGGGTTGAAAAGGAAAAAAGGCAGGAAGGAAGGAAGGGAGGAAGGAAGGAGGGACGGACGGAACACCGGCCCTCGCAGTGCCGGCCGGCCGGGCGGTGGGGCGGGCGGGCGGCGGCCCTGCCGTGACCCGCTTTGGGCAGTGGCGGGGCAGCCCGCCACCGGGTGCTGCGGCCTGGTGTTTGCGGCCCCGCATACGAGTGGTGAAGTAGAGTTTATTTGTAACTTTATTGCCGTATATCTGCCCTACGCCGGATATAATGAATCCATAGAGGAGCAGTTGCGCCAGGGGTGCGGTGATACCCCTGCCCGCTTTCCCCCTCTTTTTTTTTTCTTTCTCCTGTTTCTGAACGCGTCTTTGTCAGTTACTTGACACAAAGTCGCCAGTGTTAACATTTTTAATAATTGCAATTTCAAGTTCTTTCAATTCCACCTTATTATAAAGGAGTGATCTTGAGTTTTAGTTGAGGTAATAGATTTTTTAAAAAAATATATATATATATGAATACATCAGATCTTTTTCTCTCTCTCTGAAGTTGCCTGGGAAACAGGAAAGATGCCTAGTACAAAACAATGCAGAATTTTCAAATGCTGGGAGGAGGGGGGAAGTATTCTTATTACTTCGAGGGAAGGTCTGGTGTAGATTTACCCCTTTTCTAAACCAGCTGAACATGAGAGAGAGGACCAAGGCTGCCCTTAATTCCAGTTTTGGCGGCGTATCGTTGGGCAGGTCCATGCTTACCCTACTCTTGCTCAGTGTTAATTGCACGCTGGTTGGAAGAGCTCTCTTTGAAAAACGTGGCAGTACAGGGGGGAAGCGAAGGCAAACATTTTTATATTGCCTTGCTCTCCAGCTAGCTTTCACCTTTAATATTTGCTCAGGGCGATAGTAGCAGGAGAAGCCTGAACGTGAAGACTAAGCCTCTTTAAGAGCAGGCGCAGGTGGATGTAGTCATAGGAAAACACATGAAACAAAATCTCCTTCATTGTAAATGTTCTGTGTTGCGACCCCTGTGGTATTTTCGTGGGCTAAGGTAGGGATGAAATCACATGTTTATTTTTAAAGAAATAAAAGCTAGCAGAAGCATGCATTGTATATGCATCGGCATTCTGTAGATGAAGCTAACAGTGCTAAAATAATTTACCCTTGGATCCCATGCATTTTATATTCTCTGTATTTTCAAAGATCATGCATCTTTACATCTGTATTTTTGGATGCGGTATACTACCAAATGAAAATAGTTTCTAGACTATTTTTCAGTTCTGTTTAGAAATATTCAAAGAGAGACATTCTTTGAAATATTAGCAACAATCATCTCAGTAAATTCTGTGGAAAATAGAGAGGGTTCCTCAAAGACCAATGAAAGCGTATGTGTGGAGGTCCTAATGCCAAAAAAATTACTGATCCTTTCCCCCCCCATTACCCTTTACAGCAGGAGATCTGAGAAAATTCTCAGTCCATCATGCTCAGCTCAACATCCAGAGAGCCATTAGGAAAATAACAAAATGACGGAACAACATTAATCCAGAAAGTGTTTACAAATAAACACCCAGCATCACCCATGAACAGCCAACACAGATTTGTCAAAAGTATATGTCAAATAATCTGATTTTATTCTTTGGTAGGACAGCTGGTTTAATGGATGAAAAGGAAATAAATAGTAGGTGTGTTATTTTGTAGTAAATTGGTCTTTTTATGCTCTCCCACATAAGAATATATCATCTAGGGAAAAACTAACCAATCATTCTTAATAAAGGGTTATCAAAGTAGGAGGAATAAATGCAAGAAGATATGTAGGTTTTTGCCCGGAGAGCTAATCACGGAATAAAAATGGTGCTTATAAAGGCATTTTAATGACAGCATGTTGAAAGAAGTTACAAGCACATTGAATGACAGGATCAAAATTAAAAATATTGAACAGGTTGGAGAAAGCAACAAGAAGAAATTTAATGAAAAATATAAAGTGCTATCTGTAAAACGAGGACATCAAATGCACAAATACAAAATGGGGACTAATTGCCTAGGCAGAAGTGCTGCAGAAAAACATTCGGAATTACAAGAAATACGAACCCAAGTATGATGTTATAAATAACTAAATGCATCGAAGAATACCATGAAGGGCACAGAAGGCAATTATGTTGTTCTTCTTTCATGTTCTTTTTACATTGAATATAATTCTCAGCCCAGTGTGGACAGAGACAGAAAACAGCAAGACCAAAAGAAAGCTTAGAAAATGTGATTTGTGGCACAACTGCATTTGTTTTATATCTCTTGTCCAGTCTTCCTTGTAGATGTCTCTGACTGCGTAGTGATTGAAAAAGGTGATTAATGAGACAATGTAAGATGAAAGGTAGGACAAGAAATAATGGCTTTAATTTGAACTCGGAGATTTATGTTAAAAATTAGGGGGAAAAAAATCCAAGTATAAGAGTAATAAAGCAGTGAGGCAGACTTGGGTTTGGAATCACCTTTGCTGGATCAATAACACATTAAATAACATCTGCCAGGCATCTCGCTAACCTTTAGACAAGAGGTGGTATTAAATCCTCTTTTTTAGATAGTTTTAGACTTAGATTTATTCAACTTCCACAGCTGTTGAGTGGTTATTTTCCTTTCTTTCCTAAAAGATTCACTTTTTGCCAGATTTCAATAATCAAAATCACCAATATTTTTCCTTTTTTTTTTCCAGAGAATGACTAATGCTATTACTGATTTCACAAGAGCAATTGTAAATTGTAACAAGGAGCCGCTACACTTCTTTTCAAGGGAAGTTACCTGATAACATTGCTTAATTCTTTATTACACTACTGCAAATTGTAAACTGCAAAAGCAAATGGGTTGGCTGTATAATTAGTTCTGCGAACTGTAATGGGAAATGCGAAAAGTGCTGAAAAAGGTGGCTCAGAAATCCAACCCTAAATTTGAAGGAGCTGTAGGCTTTCATCTTTCAAATGCACAACAGGAACTCTTAAAAAGAGAGAGGAGAAACCGAGCAGCTCAAATAATTTGTTGATTAAAAAGCAAATATTTGAAGAGGATTTGGCATATTGGAGAGATGGCATTCTGTGCAGACACCCCGCTGCTTGAACAGAACCAGTAAAAGATGTGAATACTAATGCAGCTAAAATAATGTGCGTCCTGTCTCAATTTTTCCTTTAAATTGTTGTAAACATTTTCAACCTTCACATCTACCTTGCACTGTTGCATACAAAATCAGTAGAATTCTGGTATTTAATTTGTCTGGCTTAGCTCCTGAGCTATGTGTGCCTGGATGCGGGAGGACAGACTGGCGTGTACTGCTCTTGTTCTTGCTCTCTTCCTACGCGCTCACTGCTCAGTGCCACAGGGCACGGAGTGGTGGATTAGGTGGACTCTTGGGCTAATCAATATGGCAGCTTTTGTGTTGGCCACATCAAGGACACTTGGCCCTAGCAGAGGTTTTCACGATTTGCTCTTTTGATTTTATTTTTTTTTTCTGAGAGGTGTTTTAATGTTAATTGCTGTGACTTGCCCGAACTCCTTTGAAGAGCTGAATGCCCACTCAACAATTGTTTAATAAACTCTTAGTGATTTGTCAGAGACATTGCTATTTCCATAGCTACAAGTGCTCTGTCAAAGAGGGTTCTGTATTTCTGGAATCGTCACGGTGCTGGAAAATCCCATTGTGATCCTGAGGGAGAGTGGGAGTACAGCACCCGGCCTGTGCGAGTGGCTTGGCCCAGCCCTGTGGAACAAAGCATGGAGCTGGAATTGCTGCTACCGCGTCCACATGGTGCTGACTTCCATCCACTGGACTGCTGAGAGCAGGACGTTTGCTCAGTCCTGGATGGGAATGGCTGTATTGCAAGTCCATGCCAGCTTCCTTGGAGGGTGATTTGATTTGTCAGGTGAGCGTTGTGATACGACAGTGTACGTGGTCGATTTTAGGGTTAACCTTGACCAGCTGCCACTGTTAAACACCCTAAATATTTATTGTCTGTAGTCAGTGTTTAACACTACCTCAAGGTAGAATAATTTTCCAGCGCTAGTAAGTTTGCGCAGCACCCACTCTAGTGGCTCACCTGCTTACATGATCCAAAACATTAACGTTAGTGTTATGACATCTGATAAATGCATAAATAGGAAGTTTTAATTCTGTTTCGTGATTCATATTACTTGGATTTTTACAACGTTATTTTCTGCCAGCGTAGCTTACACAATGCTTCTGAAATGAGAATGAAGCAACAATATTTTACTCAGGTTAGATATCTCTTCTAACTGTATAGAATTTTCTGATGCTACGCATTTTTAAAATGTGCAATACAACCATAATTGGTAAAAGCAAGTGATCTAATGAAATCTCTTCAAGAAACTAAAAGCACGTGCTTACTTACACTGTGCAATAAGTGGTGCTTTGATTTATGTGCTTTTTGTCCTTGAATGTATGGTACTACGAGGTTTAGAAGGAATAAGAATTAATACCTTTCTTAATGTGCTGATATGCAAAATGTTCTATTTTTTTATATATCATTTGGTAGTACTGCTGCTAGTTATTTAGGAGTTTCAATTGCAAGATGTCATTTAATTGAGAATGCTTCCAAACGTCAGCTATTTGGTCAAAAAACTATGTAACTTGCTACTTTATGCTGAATATTTTTCAAAGATTAGTGTGAAACTGGCTAAGATACTTCCTAAAATGAAGCTAAGAAAAATATATTTTATTTCCATCACAGTAAAAAGACAATTTTTACAGCATTTTATTTTTAGAAAGTCTAGCGCCTTTATGCCCTAGAAGAAAAAAAAACCCAAACTCATTTGGCAAGGAGATCATCAAAAGAGGAAACGTTAGAAGAGATTTACGAAAACTCACCCAAACAGGTCCAATTATAAATCTCTCAAAAACTTTGCACATTTGCACAGAGGTAATGGTTTTAAATTGAAAGAGGATAGATCAAGATTAGATATTGGGAAGAAATTCTTTACTCAGAGGGTGGTGAGACACTGGAACAGGTTGCCCAGAGAAGCTGTGGATGACCCATCCCTGGAAGTGTTCAAGGCCAGGTTGGATGGGGCTTTGAGAAACCTGGTCTAGTGGAAGGTGTCCCTGGCTGTGGCAGGAGGCTTGGAACTAGATGATCCTTAAGGTCCCTTCCAACTCCAACCATTCTATGATTCTATCATTCTATAATTTTTAGAGTAAGTTTGTCAGAGGTCACAGTCATTATTTAATTAAAAATTCTATTTGTACTGAATATGCTGCCAGTCTATGCTCTACGCATTAGCTACCTGAACACGACAGGGCTTTGCATTCAGCTGCTGCTTCTGAAGGCCATTAGGGCTATGTCTGTTAGGAGAATGCTTTCTGCTTCCCAGGTATTGATGTGTAGTTGGGTGGCATCCTTATTTCATCTCGGCAGTAAGCGTGTTAAATAAATGCCTTCCCTTTCCCATGCTCAGATCCCCCGCCTCCCAGCACCCTGGGCACCCTCCCCAGGCAAAACTGTGGCATTGGTCAGCACGGTTGGTGGACCAGGGCTCCTGAAAGGCGCTGCAACACATCACCAGGCAGCTGCAGATGAACCTGTGGTGCCTTGTACTAAAACAGGCTAGGCTGAGACAGACAGACAGACAGGCAGGCAGACAAGAAGGGAGCAGAAGCGTGGTGGGGAGGGGACAAGAAGTTGACAGCCAGCATGGAGCATTTTGGAAGGCAAAGACCAGTGTACCTGAATTTCAAAATGTCTCTGCTGGTCAACAAGTAGCTGTGAATCCCACTGACAAAATGAAAGATGCTTTAGCATAGAAAAAAAGTCACACCCCTTCTTGCAACCCTAGGATTAAGTTTCTTATAAAGGCTTATCACAAACTAATGCTGGAGCCATTCTAACACCAGAAATCAGAAGCATTATTCCTACGTGACACCACTATTCAAACAGAAAATACCGAGCTGGAGAGGAAGCACTGCGCTTGCCTCCTTCACTTCCTAAGCTTTGAAACTTAATCTAGCATGAAGCAGACAGAAAACTATCATGTCCTTGTGCCCAGGCAACTGTACAAACATACTTCACTTGGGATAAAAGCTGATGGACAATTTGAGTTTCTGTTTCATAGGAAATGCTGGCCTTTCAGACTTTACAGTTTCAGCAGAAATTCAGATTTCAACATGAAATGCAGTTTGTGGGAGCTGGTCATCTGCCCGCTGAAGGCAATAGATTTGTTGTGGCTTTCATGACAGGACAAAACAATCTGTGGTGAAAACAACTTGCACTGGTCCATAGTGCACGCACATGCTGGAGCTAGCAGCCAACTACTACCAACAAGCATATCTGGCAATAAAGAAGGAAAAGCATTTGATGAAGATAGGACGAGGTACTCACAAAAATGTAGAATGAAATTGTCTGAAGAGCTGAATACTGCTATGCATGTGCAATGAACTACCACAGGAGAAGCTGTTACCGTCCCTTAAGAATGTTTGCAGGATCTTCATGTTCATAAAGACTTCTACCCTCTCCAAAATAAAACTGAGGAGAAAAAAAAAAGGGGGTGGGTGTGTGTGTGTGTGTGTGAGGATATGAAGAAGAGCTTCCCTGGAACAAGCTCTTCAATATTTTCCTTGGCATGTAAAAGTTAGTGACGTATCTAATTAATCTCTCTAGTTTTTAAATATAAATGTTGGCCTCAAAGGAAGAGATAAGGGGTTTTAGGCTTGTTGATGACACCAATGGGTGGTCCTTGAGAATAGTTCTGTCTTTGCTGCTTTTAGGAAAAAGGCAAGCTCTTACCTAGAGAGCACACCATGGTTTTGGCTTAACACAGGGATCTGACTTCCCATTTTGTTTCCTTCTGTGCTGGCACAGAGGTCCCAAATAACGGTGCAAACCTTCTGTACTTGGTTTACATGATAAGGCGCTGGCAGTGGTTGGGGGGCTGCAGTGGTGGCCTCTGTGAGAAGACACCAGGAGCTACCCGATGTCAGACATGGCTGGTTCCAGCTTGTTTGAAAACAGATCTGCTGCTGCCCAAAGTTGGGTCCATCAGCCAAGCTGGTGTTGCCTCTGTGATAATGTGATTAAGAAGGTGTAAAACCCACAGAGCAGCAGCTGTGAGAGAGAGGAGTGAGAAAAAATGCGCGAGAAACTTGCCCTGCAGACACCAAGGTTGGTGAAGGAGGGGGAGGAGATACTCGAGCTGCCGGAGCAGAGATTCCCCTGCAGCCTGTGGAGAAAACTATGGTGATGCAGGTTATCCCCCTGCAGCCCAGGAAGGACCATGCCAGAGCAGATGTGCACGCTGCAGCCCATGGAGGATCCCATGCTGGAGCAGGTGGACATACCCTGAAGGAAACTTCAGCCCATGGAGAGCTCATGCAGGAGCAGGCTCCTGGCAGGAGCTGTAGTCCATGGAGAGAAGCCCATGCAGGAGCAGTCTGTTCATGAAAGACCGTACCCGCTGGAAATGGCCCCATGCTGGAGCAGTTCCTGAAGAACTGCAGCCTGTGGGAAGGACCCACATCGGGGAGGTTTGTGAAGGACTGTATCCCATGNTACCCTGAAGGAAACTTCAGCCCATGGAGAGCTCATGCAGGAGCAGGCTCCTGGCAGGAGCTGTAGTCCATGGAGAGAAGCCCATGCAGGAGCAGTCTGTTCATGAAAGACCGTACCCGCTGGAAATGGCCCCATGCTGGAGCAGTTCCTGAAGAACTGCAGCCTGTGGGAAGGACCCACATCGGGGAGGTTTGTGAAGGACTGTATCCCATGGGAGGGACCTCATGCTGGAGCAGGGGAAAAGGGTAAGGAGGAAGGAGTGGCAGCGAGGAGCTGGTATGGACTTGACCGCAGCCCCTCTTCCTCATCTGCCTGCAGTGCTTGGTGGGGAGGAGGTACAAGAGTTGGGAGCGAAGGAGTGAAGTTGAGCCTGGGAAGAAGAGAGGATTAGAGGGAAGGTGGGCTTAGTTTTGTCCTTGTTTCTCACCATCCTACTCTATTTTTAACTGGCAATAGATTAAATTAATTTTCCCCAAGTCGTCTGCTTTGCTCGCGACAGTAGTTGGTCAGTGATCACCTTGTCCTTCCCTTGACCTGCGAGCTTTTCCATCTGACCTTCCCCCGGCCCTGAGGCGGGGAGTGATGGGTGGCCGGGTGGGGGTCTGGCGGCCGGTCAGGGTCAGCCCAGCACACCTACCACCCACAGCGTGCTGTGCCAGGGCTCCCCCTCTGCTGCTGGAGGCCACGGGGTTCTCCAAACCACCAGCTGTACTCTGCCAGTGTTACACGGTAACTGTCAGCATGGCTTTATTCCGTAATACGCGGTAATTAGAGACACAAAAAAGGCAGGAGGGTGGAAGGTATTATTTGAATATCAGCTTTCTTGGAGCATGAGAGGAGGATGCGTGTGCTGTTTATCGTTCGTTCCACTTCAGTCATTTTTCTCGTGATTTGACAAATACAAAACAGGAACAGCAGGAACAGGTAAAGAGCTGAACGATAAAAGCAAAAACCCGGCATAGACAATGAGACTAGGCATTCCTCATCCTATGGCTTGTTTTTCTTGTTCTGAAAGTGATGCCTTTGTTCCAGTAAGATAAGGAAAGGAGAATATATCTAACCCATCAAAGGCAAGGGATGCTATATTTAGGAAGTATTACTAATGTTTTACATCTATTGTAAAGCATTATTCTGTATTAACATCTTTTGGACCAATTGTAGCCATAACTCTGGATTTAGAAATTCAATATATAATTGTGTGATTGGAAAAGACTTGGTTTCCCAAGTAGATCAAATGAGCATTATAGGATACATTTTACTCTTCCAAAAAAGTTAGCAGAACAATATGTAGGGCAATTTAGTGGGAATTACTTGTGATCAAAATTTAAAACTAAGTACCTTAAAGCCAATAAATTGCATGAGTTTATTAACTTTTTTTTTTTAAATAGAAATTGGCTGGGTTCAGTTTAGAATGGCTCTAGATCTATTTNTTGCCTCTGTGATAATGTGATTAAGAAGGTGTAAAACCCACAGAGCAGCAGCTGTGAGAGAGAGGAGTGAGAAAAAATGCGCGAGAAACTTGCCCTGCAGACACCAAGGTTGGTGAAGGAGGGGGAGGAGATACTCGAGCTGCCGGAGCAGAGATTCCCCTGCAGCCTGTGGAGAAAACTATGGTGATGCAGGTTATCCCCCTGCAGCCCAGGAAGGACCATGCCAGAGCAGATGTGCACGCTGCAGCCCATGGAGGATCCCATGCTGGAGCAGGTGGACATACCCTGAAGGAAACTTCAGCCCATGGAGAGCTCATGCAGGAGCAGGCTCCTGGCAGGAGCTGTAGTCCATGGAGAGAAGCCCATGCAGGAGCAGTCTGTTCATGAAAGACCGTACCCGCTGGAAATGGCCCCATGCTGGAGCAGTTCCTGAAGAACTGCAGCCTGTGGGAAGGACCCACATCGGGGAGGTTTGTGAAGGACTGTATCCCATGGGAGGGACCTCATGCTGGAGCAGGGGAAAAGGGTAAGGAGGAAGGAGTGGCAGCGAGGAGCTGGTATGGACTTGACCGCAGCCCCTCTTCCTCATCTGCCTGCAGTGCTTGGTGGGGAGGAGGTACAAGAGTTGGGAGCGAAGGAGTGAAGTTGAGCCTGGGAAGAAGAGAGGATTAGAGGGAAGGTGGGCTTAGTTTTGTCCTTGTTTCTCACCATCCTACTCTATTTTTAACTGGCAATAGATTAAATTAATTTTCCCCAAGTCGTCTGCTTTGCTCGCGACAGTAGTTGGTCAGTGATCACCTTGTCCTTCCCTTGACCTGCGAGCTTTTCCATCTGACCTTCCCCCGGCCCTGAGGCGGGGAGTGATGGGTGGCCGGGTGGGGGTCTGGCGGCCGGTCAGGGTCAGCCCAGCACACCTACCACCCACAGCGTGCTGTGCCAGGGCTCCCCCTCTGCTGCTGGAGGCCACGGGGTTCTCCAAACCACCAGCTGTACTCTGCCAGTGTTACACGGTAACTGTCAGCATGGCTTTATTCCGTAATACGCGGTAATTAGAGACACAAAAAAGGCAGGAGGGTGGAAGGTATTATTTGAATATCAGCTTTCTTGGAGCATGAGAGGAGGATGCGTGTGCTGTTTATCGTTCGTTCCACTTCAGTCATTTTTCTCGTGATTTGACAAATACAAAACAGGAACAGCAGGAACAGGTAAAGAGCTGAACGATAAAAGCAAAAACCCGGCATAGACAATGAGACTAGGCATTCCTCATCCTATGGCTTGTTTTTCTTGTTCTGAAAGTGATGCCTTTGTTCCAGTAAGATAAGGAAAGGAGAATATATCTAACCCATCAAAGGCAAGGGATGCTATATTTAGGAAGTATTACTAATGTTTTACATCTATTGTAAAGCATTATTCTGTATTAACATCTTTTGGACCAATTGTAGCCATAACTCTGGATTTAGAAATTCAATATATAATTGTGTGATTGGAAAAGACTTGGTTTCCCAAGTAGATCAAATGAGCATTATAGGATACATTTTACTCTTCCAAAAAAGTTAGCAGAACAATATGTAGGGCAATTTAGTGGGAATTACTTGTGATCAAAATTTAAAACTAAGTACCTTAAAGCCAATAAATTGCATGAGTTTATTAACTTTTTTTTTTTAAATAGAAATTGGCTGGGTTCAGTTTAGAATGGCTCTAGATCTATTTGTTCAAAATTTATTAAATGGCTTCATTCTACAAATCAAATTTCACCACAGATGGTTCATGAACAATGTGTGATCCCCATATTGAAATTCTCAATTGTTATTTGGTTTACTTAGGTACGTGGGTAACCTTCGAAGTCAGAGAACCATAAATAAAGTTTTAGTGAGGCTATTCATATGACTATGAAGGCTGATAAATGTGAATTATTTCTGAGACAACTCTTTAATTTGTCAAGATTTCTGAAAATGCTGATGTGTGATAAAGAAAATGACCTTCAGTAAGCTTATTGTGTAAACATCAGTCTGCCAAGATTGCCTGTACACGTGTTTCTAACTCTTCCTTTGTGTATGTTAAATGATATTAAATAATATCTTAAAATGCATGGAATATGGTGTTATTTTAAATGTTATTCAAGCAATCATCATAACACTGCTGTAAGATTATAAATTATGAGAGCTTGTGTCCAAAACCTCCTACAACATGCATGTTTGAAGGCAACAGGTTTTGTGATTTATAAACATTTAAGTAAAAATAAGAACTGTTTTAAACAGTATTGTTTAAAAACATCTAGTCTATGAATTTTGTTATTGTGTACTATGCATAAAAACCTCTTCTATAATTTAGAAATGCTGCAGCATCAGCTGCTAAAAGCAGGCTCGCTACTAAAAGCAGGCACACTGCTATCCTTTTCTTGAATGCAATACCTTAATTGCATGAAAGTTAAATAAATCATGTGGTTCTTTACCATGACCAGAGCACTTACCTTTTAAGCTATTTTTTGCTTTACTGAGGTGAAAATAACCATTACGGGACTGGGATGCATTCCTGACGTTGTTCTTAGTACAGCCAAAGTAAAACGCCATACCACTAGATGTTGAAGTAAAAACTAGCAAGAATGTTACATGGATGCATTTACATTTTGGTGAGCTTATTTTTTTCTTCTTGTTTGGGAAAAAAACCAAACACACGTTATTTTTAAGGTGGAGCAAAGACCCCAAGACAGCTGATCGGATGGCAAGGCTCAGCACCGGCATATGGAGTGATCCAGCCCCTCTCCCCTCAATTTCCTTCCTCACTGGCACAACTCTGCCTTCCCTGGCAGAGGCTCCTGTCCTCCGCTGACTCCTCACCCTGGGGATGTGGCTCACTAAATCAGAAGCAACAAAAACTGAGTAGCTTGCTGCTAGTTTTCTGCACTGACTTGCTAAAAGGTCAGACAGACAGCAGAGCAAGGGAGAACAGCATGGAAGAACAGAGGAAAAAGGCAGTAAATAGTGGGTTTCACCTTTCAGTAGCTGCAAACTATTAGACAAACATAGCCTTTTAACTAAAGATGAGCTCATTTTCCCCAGGTATCAAACAAATTTTTTAAAATTATCTTTTTAAATTGTAATTGTATATCTATACCTGTACTAGGAGCTACTGTTAGGCAGCAAGAAATCTTAATGATTCTTGCTGCCACAGTCCTGCTTTAATGTGATGAACATTTATTCCAGCTAAAAGGGAAGAGGCATTGAACATCCCTTTTTGTCATTCTGGCTAAACAATAAACACCATTGCCCAAAGTACTGTCCAACATACCACAGAAAAGCATGAAAACAATTTTTTTGACTAACGGGCTTCTCTGAACTGGAAATAGGTGACTAGTAGTTGTCTTCACGTGTGAAGGAATAGACAGCCAGCAAAGAGATGTGATTGTGCCCTAAGGACTCTAAGAAGCAGAGCTTACTTCGGAAAATGTGCTTTCTACAAAGAGAAGAGTGGATGTCTGCGTAGAAAAGTGCCTATAGGAAGGCACTTTTTACAGTGTTCAAGGCAACTCGGTTAGACCGTGTTTTTAAGTGACTTAAACGTGTTGAAGAAACACTTCATTCAAGATGACAGGTTTTCTCTCAGCAAAAATTACAATCATGAGGCTACAACTGTGAACAAGTGCTTTGAGCAAAACATAATGCAAGTGAGAGACAGACAAATTAGTGACTCTTGCCCTGTCATTGAGTTTTCCAAAGGGTGAAGAATTCTTTTATAAAATAAATGGAAGCATTTTTTGCTGTGAAGATACATTTGCCGCCTTACTTATTTTTCCAAACCCTGCTTCAAATGCAGAATGCAGCTTCTCACTTCCCAAGCAGTGCTTCTTGTCAAGGACAAGTTGAACTAATTTATTTGAGCTAAAATGTCCTTTCAGTTTCTGACCAGAATGGAAAGCACTGGTGTATAAAGCATGCTTTAAATGTTTGGTGTTGGTGTTAACAAATATCTTTTGCTTGCGGCAGAATACTTCCGTAGATGAAAGATAAATTTGAAAATCAGTTGGTACACTGTGTTAATCCAGTGCATGAAGCCTGTAGTTTTATAGGCTCATTTTTTGGTTGGCCTGTATTTGTACAGTAAATCAAGATGATGCAAAGACATTGGTGAAACATCTTGACCCTAAAGTAGTTCAGTGACAGCAGACAGAGGAGAAAGAAAACTTTTGCCTGAAATCCTAGAAATTTTTGCAAACCACATATTACTGACAGGCTCTAAGGGCGCCGTGTATGTGTTTTCAGCCGAAGTAACTATAGTCATCATGTAGCGTTTTAGGGAGGTTTTGTTAGAAGAAATGGCATAACTCTTCACAGCTCCAGCAAAAATGTTGAGGTTAAGTGCAAGAAAAAAGAGTTAGGAGAAGACTCTTTCTGCCTGTTCTGTATTGTGGGGAATTTTAGGGGTGTTTTTGTTGTTTTCATCTGCATCTTCTAAAGTCCTCAATCTTGTCAATTGCCAAACGTTAGATGATCGCTAATGTTTAGGTGACTTGGCTGTCTTCTTGATGAACCTCACAAATTTTAGATATGGGAAATCAACTGGTTTCATGAAATGTTTATGTATTTTGTAGAGGCCACTAAAATTCTTCGCAATAAAACATTTGTGAAAAATACAGATATTTTACTGGTGGATTTGCTAATTGCTAGAACTGTAGCTAGCTATTTTGAAGTAAAACGGTAATTTTAAAAAGTACCTCAGTACATTTAGGATGAAATTATATGTTGTACTCCCAGTTTATGCTTTGCAGGTGCGTCATACGTGTTCAAATTCTTTTAATGGTTCCTTCAGTGTTGCCTTGAGGAACACTTGTCGATGTCCTATGGTGGTACACAGGGCACCTGGATATTAACTGAGTATTTCTTTATGTAACATTGCATTATACAGCTCTTGCTCACTTTGCATAGTTCTTGCTTGTACAAAGAACGCCAGAGCTGACACCAAAATAATTGTCTAAGTAAATGGTAAACACAGTAATGGGGGCTGTAAAAGTATTCCTTTAATTTGCATGAGTTCATTCCAGGCAGTAATTCCGATATTGGCTTAGCATAGCACAGTGAGACACCAATAAGTGCATTCTCGAATTCTTTTTCTTTTAAATGTACTAAAGAAAAGCAGGAGCAAATAAATAGATTCCTCATTTTATGATGTGAGAAAGAGATGTACAAATGTGTCTCCAAGTCGGCTTTTAACTTCTCCTTTAAAAAGAACAGGAGACACTGTAATTACCCCAAAAAGCTTTTTGTAAATACCTGCTTTTCTAAATCTTTTCACTGGCTGAAACAGAAATGGCCTGGTTTCAGCCAGTGACATCGTCTCTCCCTTTTTCATTTCTAAGCCTGTGACATATAATTTTCCTGTTCACGTACTAACTAACGTTAAGAAAAACCTTAAATAATTGCCTTTTGAAAATGTTGCCCCCTTGTACAAGGGAAGGCTTCGTTTTACTTGTGTACCATTTTCTGCATCCTCATCCTCCCTTTCACATCACTTGTTCTGTGTGGAGAGGAAGAGGAGAAGACGTCAGTGAATAACTGGAATGAAGCTTGAAAAAAATGACTTACTTTTCTCTCAGATGCAAGTTTCTTGGCTTTGTAATAAGAAATCCTCTTCATGTCACATAAGTAAAAATGGTGGGTCAAAGTAAGCTCAGCAACCATAACGTCTGACTTGCAAGTGACCCAATGCTATTGTTAGAAACACAAAACCCAAATCCTAAGAAAAGCAGGCAGGTCTGGATCCCGTGGCTACTTGGTTGTACTGGTCTCATGAACATTCATGATACACGCTGAAAAAAACATAGTTGGCCGGGTTATGTCAAATTCCAACAAACCTCGTAGGTCATACACTCATCAAGCAGGTATTGTGAAGGAACAATCTCAAATGAAATTAAATATGTGTTAATAAAATTGAAACAGCAGGCATAACATTGAATAAATCTATCTTCTTTCAAGAAGGAATGATGAATGAGCTGAAGAATGGTTTAAAGAAACATAGTGGTGCTGCTGCTTCTGTAGCAGTTTCTGTATTTCTTGAAATATTACTTTGCTCTATTATTCATTAGTACATCATAACGGGCATTTTTTCAAAACATAAATCTGACCTTTTTTCCCCCTTTTAACTGGCAGTGGAGAGAAGCACATCAATATCACAAGCCCCATTAAAATTTGAACAGGGAGCCTTTTTCCAGAAACGCCAAAAAGTTCTTCATTTAAAATGCAGAACATACAAGATCTCAAAGCGCAGCAAAAAATACACAGCGATGGGCCACTTCTGTTGAAGTGGCTTCGATAACTTTCTGACCAATGGAAGGCATTGCTGAAGTCTCTGTTGTTTTTTTAAGGAGACCTCCACCAAGCGACAGCTCAAAACCTTGAGCAATGCGAGTTAGCGAAAGGCACTCTCCTCTCTCTCCATTGCAGCTGCAATTATACTTTTGGAAAATAGCCCAGGGAATGCTCAGATGGGCGATGAGTACTTGTATATCTCAGCTTCCTTGATAAAGCTTTCCTTTAAAATTTTGTTCTCAAATTCTGCTCCCAGCACCTGGGTTACTTAGGAGTGAAATGTAAATAGTTAACCCACAGCAGCTCTTGCTGTTAACAGCTACGGGTGCTTTTCAAAAAATCTCTTTTCTACTTCACGCCACATGATTTCCACTCAAAACCTTTTGGCTTGGTAAATTGCACCAATAGCCTAGTTGTCTGACACATTAGATTAAGGTGAGGATAAATAAAAGCTTGCAGAGCACTCGGTAACGCTTCCTGGAATGAAAGCAAACTAGGTTTTGTTCATTAAAGTTATTGAGCTGGACTCTGTGTAATTTGTGCAAGTTCTTCACGTTTGGAAGATGTTGTGGCTGTGTGAACCAGGATATCAATACATGTTTAAGTTCCTTGATTTCTGGTGTGTGTGGAGTTAGCAGTTCTGTATCCAGAGAAGAAAACTGATGGGAAAATCACCATCCCAGAGGACAAGAGCCAGAGCATTCTAGAAAAGGGCCATCGAGTCATTCCTAATAAAGCTGCAGCCTGGGACCATAGTTGGGTAGTCCTTTACAACGATGCAAGTGTTACTGATGGAGATTGAAGTCCATGATGAAATAATAGCAAGAATTTACCTTTCTTCTAAAAATGCCGCAGATTTCCATAGTCCCAATTTATAAAGCCCTTGGTTCATGTGGTCTGTTAAGGATCACAAAGGCTGCTTAATAAATAGGGGTTGGCATGGGGCAGTGCCACCAAAATAGTAGGATTCCCCAGTCCCTAGGAACAGCTGCTTTATATCCCAACAGGAACACAGAAAGTCTGTGATGTTTCTCAGAATTTCTCCTTATACTTGGGTATCCTGGGTGGTAACACGGTATCTGAGCTCTCAGGCTGCAGTGCAAAGGGATATTAACCTTTCCTTTTACCAAACTTTCCTTTCCCCCGACAACATTTATACAACAAAACTGTAAAAAACCACAGAAATCTGAAGCTGTTGTTTTAATACTTAAAATTGTCATGCCTTACAGAATATATTCAGCTGTGTATCTTTTTTTGATAATGATTCACACTGTTAAGAGACCAATGTGTTAGTCTGGTAATTACAAAGGACCTACCCAAGCATTTAATTTAGAGCAGATCCCTTTAATAGCTTTTTCTAAACAAGTCAAAGAATAATGTTGTGAGTATAGCATGTAGCAAACTCAAATTAGCCTTCAGAAGGGCTGTATTTATGTACTAACCGAATAAATGTTGTACCTCATAAGTATAAACTTCTCAACATATGCATCATTTGGAATAATACAAGCGCTGTAGTTTTTTAAAAGCGCAACACTAGGAATTTGAAGGTAACAAGTAATGTTACATTGCTGTTGTGCAGGAACTGCAATTTTTATGCTAAAATTTTATGTGTGAAAGCCAAGCAGGAAATTTTGGTTACATGCACTGCCGTTTTTTGAAAAGGGATAAAATTAATCAGTTTTGAAGTCAGTTACAGCTGTGAAAAAGAAAAGCTCTTAAGTATTTTCCTGGGGCCTAGCTCTTTTTACTGCACCGGTTTCAAACCCGTATTTTAACATGTCGGGAAATACAGGCAAGTGCTAAATTAGTTTCCTTATCTTTCCTAGACGCCTGCTATGTGAGCTCTTCGGGTGCCCGAGGATGCCTGTGAGGGCGAATGAACCACTCCATTCATCTGGATGAATGAAGATGCTGTTTTGCTTGCCTACTTTTGAAATGTGGAATATGTGGTAATACCTGGAGCTGTTTGATAAGTCTAGCTCACTTGAACCGTTAAAAGCGATGGTCATAAAGCTTAAGAGCTATTGCATATCGGCCGTAGGGAGGGCAGCTGGGACAGGTGCCTTTGATTACAGGCTTACATACTATTTTACCCTTTGGATGTGTCCCGCACAGAGCAGATACGGCTACTATGGTTGAAAAAATTGTAAAACTGTGAAGTAAATACCTCCCCCCCATCCAAGCCTATGCTGAGGAATCACTGCCTCGCCTCCAGAGCCGCTAGTTCCACGCAACCAAAACGCCGCTGAAACCGAGGAGGTGATAACAAGGGGAAGCACAGCCGCGGGCAAGGGGAGCCCCGCCGGATGCGGGAGACCTTCCCCGGCCCCGTCGGAAGGAGGAGGGAGACCTGCGGGGGGGCGGCAGGGGGAGCGGGTCCCCACAGCGAGCACCCCCGGAGCGGCAGCAGGAGGAAGAAGGGGGAG